>PITA01005721.1:0-107488 GCA_004023965.1 Spilogale gracilis | reverse complement strand
TGGCCATTCTGACTGGTGTAAGGTGGTATCTCAGAGTGGTTTTGATTTGAATTTCCCTGATAACTAGTGACGCTGAACATTTTTTCATGTGTCTGTTAGCCGTTTGTATATCTTCTATGGAGAAGTGCCTCTTCATGTCTCTTGCCCATTTTTTGATGTGTTCATCTTCTTTTTGGTTGTTGAGTTTGAGTAGTTCTTTATAGATCTTGGATACCAGCCCTTTGTCTGTAGTGTCATTTGCAAATATCTTCTCCCATTCTGTGGGTTGCCTCTTTGTTTTGTTGATGGTTTCCTTTGCTGTACAGAAGCTTTTTATTTTGATGAAGTCCCAGAAGTTCATTTTCGCTTTTGTCTCCTTTGCCTTTGGAGACATGTCTTGAAAGAAGTTGCCGTGGCCGATGTCAAAGTGGTTACTGCCTATGTTCTCTTCCAGGATTTTGATGGATTCCTGCCTCACGTTGGGGTCTTTCATCCATTTCGAGTTTGCCTTTGTGTGTGGTGTAAGGGAATGGTCTAGTTTCATTCTTCTGTATGTAGCTGTCCAATTTTCCCAGCACCATTTATTGAAGAGACTGTCCTTTTTCCACTGGATATTTTTTCGTGCTTTGTCAAAGATGATTTTCCCATCGATTTGTGGGTCCATATGTGGGCTCTCCACTCTGTTCCATTGGTCTATTTCTCTGTTTTTGTGCCAGTACCATGCTGTATTGGTAATCACAGCTTTGTAATGAAGCCTGAAGTCAGGTAATGAGATACCCCCAGCTTTGCTTTTCTTCTTCAGCAATTCCTTAGCGATTCGGGGTCTTTTTTGGTTCCATATAAATTTTAGGATTGTTTATTCTAACGAGAAAACAATGCTTTTTAAAGTATTCATTTATTGATATGGATATTTCACTCCAAATATTAAGTGTGTTAAACAGTGGAGAAATGAAAACTATTCATATCAAAAACATTTTAAATATAATCATAAAAACCCCATTACATATTCAAAATTTTATTTCTTTTTACATGTACACAGAAAAGCAACTGTGAAGAAAAATATAACTTTAGTTTTAACTTGCCAGAGAGAGACTCTGTACCTTGAGATATACAAAATAGTACCAGACAAGAGGTACACAGATAATCCTACGAATAAAACTCACATATTATGAGCGAGGTCTAAGCCATCTGAAAGACATACTTGGCTTTCTAATTAACGATGGTAAAGATTAGATTTTACATAAATCCTTTGGAATCCAAGTGCTTACTTTTTCTTTCTAATGGCTAAATCTATGCCATTATGTCATTATGAAATGTTATGTTCCTATATTTGGTTGTGTGCCACATTTTTTTAAGATTTTTTTTATTTATTTGACAGAGAGAAACACAGCTAGAGAGGGAACACAAGCAGGGGGAGTGAGAGAGGGAGAAGCAGGCCTCCCACTGAGCAGGGAGTCCAATGTGGGGCTTGATCCTGGGACTCTGGGATCATGACCTGAGCCAAAGGCAGATACTTAATGACTGACCCACCCAGGCACCCCAGTTGTGTGCCATCTTGAATTTATTTGTCCAGAAACCAAAATAAAACCAGATGACACCAAAGATTAAGAAAATTGACAAAAACTGAGTGACCTAATTTAGTGCACAGTATAACAAGCCATTTCTATGTCTACATTTGTGAATTCCTAATTCAAATTAAAAATAATCTTCACACTTGCCCATCCAGATTCCTAATCTTCGTTGCTAAGAGAACTCCAATGCTGCTTATGTATCAGAGGCATCGTGCTCAGAGATTGTACCCATCCCAGAAAAGCAAATCATGGAGTGCCTTGGTGGTTCAGTGGGTTAAAGCCTCTGCCTTCGGCTCAGGTCATGATCTCAGCGTCCTGGGATCAAGGCCCACATCGGGCTCTCTGCTCAGCAGGGAGCCTGCTTCCTCCTCTCTCTCTGCCTGCCTGTAATCTCTCTCTGTGTCAAATAAATAAATAAAATCTTTGGGAAAAGAAAAAGAAAGAAAAAAGAAAATCAAATCATGATTGGTGCAGACCAGTCATATTGATTCTGTTCTTTAATCCCAGTGACTGGCCAGAATGGAGTCATATGACATGCCTAAATAAATAACAGGCAAGCTACTTCCTGGACTCCTTGGCACATAAGATAATGTACCTATATTTCAAAACTACTTAATTGGTGTCCAGGTCTTTATATGCTTTATATGTATAGCATATAATTATTATTAATAATATATATTCCATTAATCACATATGTTCCATTAATTATATACATCCCATTAATTCATATATATAAAAATATAAATGGAAGAAGAAAACATAGTCAGCCATTTTGAGATTATTTATAAGAATCCATAAGACAAATGAATATCAATGTGGCTATCAGAGAGAGGTGTTGACAACCTTTCTAAGTAGTTTCTTTGTCTTCTTATCATATATGCCCATCTCAGTTGCATTTTTTTTTACTTCAAGTTGTTTTCCTTTGTCCACCCTCCACAGCTCTTTGTTTCTCAGAGTTACCAAGGGACAATTGGATAATTTCATTAATGGCTAGACTATTTGGAAAACAGTGTTGTAGATTATTCCTTTTAAAGTGTGTGACATTCATGTTGGATTAGGAAGAACGGGTCCTCCTCTGAGAATTCATGGGGATTTGGGGCTGCACTTGAGGTTTAAAGTTTGAACTCTACTCATGAAGTGTCAAAGAGAAGGTACTTAATTATACAGTTATACAGGGCCTCATTTCAATGGTCACAAATTTACGAAGGCAACTGAGTTACTTACAAAAAAGTCATACATCTTATGATGGTTAATTTCATGTGTCACTCTACTGGGCTACGGAGTGCCCAGATAGCTGGAAAAACATTACTTTTCAATATATCTGTAAGGGTGTTCCTGGAAGAGAATAGCACTTGAATCACTAGATGGAGGAAAGAGTAAACTCCCTCCACCAATGTTAGGGTGCATCAAACTCTTGGGAAACATAGTAGGACAAAAAGATGGAGGAAGGGTGAAGTCTCTCTCTCTTTTTGAGTTTATCCTTTCCTGCCCTTGGATATAGGAACTTCTGCTTCTTGGGGCCCTCAAATTCTAGCTTTTACTCCATTAGCCGCTCAGTTCTCAGTCCCCTGACCTGTCTGGGATTTATCCCATTCATTACCCTGGCGTACAGATCTTCGGACGCACTTGTACTGAATTACGCCATCAGTTTTCCTGATATTTCAGCTTCCAAATATCACACTGTAGCACTTCTCAAACTCTGTAACTGCACGATCCAATTTCTATAGTAAATCTCCTCTTCTACATATCTATCTATATATCCTACTGATTCTGTCTCTCTGGAGAATTCTAGTTCATAACTTCCGAGATTTTTATTAAAATAACAAGCACATATAAATTTAAAAGATTATCATATAGAAAATAATTTTCCTTGCTTAATGTTATTTAGGTATTTCCTCATAATTAAATAACCCATGATAAGTCATTGATATTCCTATACAAAAATGTAGGAAAAGACACTTGACTGTATTTGGACAGGAACAGTGCTAATTTTTAGCCAGTAACAGATATCTCTTTTAAAATCTATAGTCTCGGGATTCCTGGGTGGCTCAATCAGTTAAACATCTGCCTTCAGTTCAGGTCATGATCCCACGGTTCTGGGATTGAGCCCTACACTGGGCTCCCTGCTCAGTGGGAAATCTGTTTTTCCCTCTGCCCCTGCTGAACCCCCTACTTGTGCTTTCTTTCTGTCTCTCTGACAAATAAATGAAATCTCTAAAAAGTAAAATAAAATCTACACTCGAGTCTGTTTTTCCCTCTGCCCTTGCTGAACCCCCTACTTGTGCTCTCTCTCTGTCTCTTTGACAAATAAATAAAATCTTAAAAAAATAAAATAAAATCTATACTCGCAGTCACTTTGAAATGAGGATGTGACAAAAAGAAAATCAACCCAAAACTAATAATACTGACCATCAAGAGAAAGTTAGTATCCTAGTAAGACACCATACTTAGTACGGTTTAGTATTTACATATCAAGTACATACTGGGAATAATCATTTAACTGGAAATTTGGTCAGAACCAAGAGTAATGAATGGAAGTTTTTCTATATGTGTATCAACACAAATTCAGTCTTGATGACAATCACTTAATAATGAACACACACACCACTTCACTGATTAAACAGAACCAGAAAATCACAGAAAGGCAAACTATATAAGAAGAGAAGTGGAATAAATCATTACGGCGTTAAAAACTTCATCCATTTCATAAAAGCTCAAAGAGAGGCTTATCATTTCACAGGTGAACCAAACAACTGCCAGTGAATGATTTTTAAACTACTGGGAAGTGTGGAGGTGTTGACAGTTAAACTGAAACAAACAAACAGACAAACAATGTTTAGCAACAACTTCTGATCCACGAAACAGAACAAATGTGCTGGTAAAAGAAAAACTGGAAGGATTTTAAGTGAATTCCCATGTTTAAATGCCAAAATTCCAATGGAATCTTGCATTTCACAACAGATGTCAGCAGTGAGCAAGTAAAAATGTCAGCTTCTCCCAGGGTCCTCTTGTCAGGGAAACCAATACATCCAGAAAGTACTATAAGCATTTCTCCAACTCTATATGGATCATCATTCTTACTAGTTTTGTTAGTTTAATCACAATTTATTCACAGAGAAAACCATAAAATGCTATCATTAATTAGCAATGGCTCTTGATTAATGTTTTAGGATAATTTGCAAACCAAACTCTGAATATACCTAAAAACACCTGTCCTTTAATAAGAAACTATCCATTTTTTAAAAAAGCTTTTATTCCTCTCCATGTAGGTAAACACTATTCCGTAAATACTAAACAGAAAATTACATTAAAAATTAAGTATTTTTCTGGGCGCCTGGGTGGCTCAGTGGGTTAAAGCCTCTGCTTTCGGCTCAGGTCATGATCTCAGGGTCCTGGGATCAAGGCCCACATCAGGCTCTCTGCTCAGCAGGGAGCCTGCTTCCTCCTCTCTCTCTCTGCCTGCCTCTCTGCCTACTTGTGATCTCTCTCTCTCTCTGTCAAATAAATAAATAAAATCTTTAAAAAAATTAAGTATTTTTCATTTTTGCATTTGAATATTTGAAACAATATTCCTAGTATCCTTGACAAGTTTGTATATCTTATATCAGCAGTACTGGCAACATTTAATTTTGCATATATTTGCTTTATTTTCTACCACATGGATTTGATTGTTTGGAACTTACCATATATATATATATATATATATATATATATATATATAAAACTTTTTTTTCTACAGTGTATTTCTTTTCTTTCTCTTACAGCCTAGATACTTTAAAATAGATTTGACATCTTTACTCTTAAAATTATAGTAAAACTTCATGCATTTGTAGAAAGATGTGATACATCAAATTAAGAAATTTGCATTAACAAATTCTAAACTGTATCAGTATCCAAAAATTTGGGGCACTGGGGCAGATTAGATATATGCCAAATAGTTAAAAGCTTTCCATGTGCCTTAGCCAAGAACACTTTAGTTCTCCCCTTAGTCTGTTTTCCTAATATTTCAATACAGATTTAGATTATAAGATTCTTATATTATTTGGGAGATGATACAAATCATATTAAGTCAGTTCAGTTGCAATATTCAACAATTTTAAGGTTTTTTTATGTGCTGCTTCACAGAAAGAATACAACAGAGAAAACACAGCATCAGGCTAAAATAGAAATATTTTGATTGGATGCTATCATAAATAAATAAAATAATAGTGGTTATTAAAACATACACAATAGAATATTATTCAGCCATCAGAAATGACAAATACCTACCATTTGCTTCAACATGGATGGAACTGGAGGGGATTATGTTAAGTGAAGTAAGTCAAACAGAGAAAGACAATTATCACATGGTTTCATATGTGGAATATAAGCAATAGCACAGAGGACTATAGGGTAAGGAGGGAAATCCAAAGGGGGAGAAATCAGAGAGGGAGATGAACCTGAGAGACTATGGACCCTAAGGAACAATCTGGGAATTTCAGAGGGGAGGAAAGTGGATGTAGAGAGTAACAGGGTGATGGATATTGAGGTGGGCACATGTTGTGATGAGCACTCTGTGTTGCATTTAACTTATGAATCACTGAACACTACATCAAAAAATAATTAAGTGTTATACAATGGCTAATTGAACATAATAAAAATAAAAAAAATTAAATAAAATTTGGTTAGAAAAATACAAAATTTGTACAACATTGGAGAACAAAGTCAGGTTTGGATCAAGTTTTAATCTTTTTCTCCCTTTCTATAATTACACTAAAAATAAAAAAATACAAAGTCTATTGATATGTTTATGATTTGTACATGCCAAAAATATCCTTTGAGGACCTAAAAGCTATTTGAATGATTTAAGATATAGAATGGCTTATAAAACACTATGAACTTTTTCAATCATACCATTTTATTATTGTTTTTAAAATTTAAAAACAAATTTTAAATATTTTATTTATTTATTTGTGAAAAAGTGAGTGAGAAAGTGTGCATGAGATGGGAGAGGTTCAGAGAGAGAAGCAGACTCTCCACTGAGTGGGGAGCCTGACTCAGGGCTTGGTCCTGGGACTCTGGGATCATGGCCTAAGCTGAAGGCAGACCCTTTACTGACTGAGCTACCCAGGCACTCTGCATTAGTCTTATATGTTATCTTTCTATATATTTATGCATTGTTTTATAGAGTGGAAAAAGTTGTTAAATCTCAAAGACCCAACCACTCTGGAATATAGTTTGGAGGTTCCTCAAAAAGTTAAAAATTCAACTACCCTGTGATCCAGCAATCACACTACCCAAAGAATACAAAATACCATTCCGAAGGTATGCATGTACCTTTGATGCTTAAAGTAGCATTATGTACAATAGCAAACTGTGGAAACAGCCCAAGCTTTACACTGGCTGATGAACGGATAAAGAAGTGGTCTACACACACACACACACACACACACACACACACACACACACACGAACACTTTTTTTTTTTAAAGATTTTATTTATTTGACAGAGAGAAACACAGCCAGAGAGGGAACACAAGCAGGGGGAGTGAGAGAGGGAGAAGCAGGTTTCCTGCGGAGCAGGGAGCCTGATGTGGGACTCGATCCCGGGTCTCCGGGATCATGACCTGAACCGAAGACAGTTGCTTAACCAACTGAGCCACCCAGGCGTCCCACACACAAACACTTTTTTTTTAAGATTTTAATTTATTTATTAAGAGAGAGAGAGAAGCCATTAGCAGGGGAAGGGGCAGAGGGAGAAGCAGGCTCCCCACTGACTAGGGAGCCTAATGTGGGGCTTCTGGGATCATGACCTGAGCTGAAAGCAGATACTTAATGGGTTGAGCTATCCAGGAGCTTCCTACATAAGGGAATATTACTTATCCATAAAAAAGAATGAAATCTTGTCATTTGCAAATGATGTGGATGGAACTAGAGTATATTATGCCATGGGAAGTAATCAGTCACAGAAAGACAAATACCATATCATTTCACTCATAAGTGAAATTTACGACACAAAACAAACTAACAAAGGGAAAACAGAGAGAGGCAAAAGAAGAAATAGACTCTTAAATCTAGAGAATAAACTGATGGTTAGCAGAGGGAATATGGGGGGAGATGGGTAAAATAGGTGATGGGGGCTAAGGGATGCACTTTCTGTGATGAGCACCAGGTGATGTAGGGAAGTGTGGAAACACTATATTATACATCTGAAACTAATATTACATGGTATATTAACTCATTGGAATTTAAATAAAAACTTTTTAAAAAAAGAACACTAGCATCAAAAAATTTTTTGAAAGACACTTATATGTTCATATAAAAACAGAATGCAAAATAAGCCATATATTTGACACTATACTCAAAGAAACTTCTTTGACACTTGATCATAAGCAGACATTTACCAACTATCAAAAAAAATTGTATAACATCAGTCAAAAGTCATCAGTCAAGTCATATTGTTACAATCTGAAGTAAACACCAGGGAGAATTCTGAATAAATATCACTACTATATGAAAAAAACCTAAAGAGAAATAATTGTTATATCATTGAGTTAAATGAACATATCTATTAAATTTCTAAACAAATGGGGGAAGCCCCTTTTATCCCAGAATAACAATGATAAAGGAGTTCACCATTAACACGTTCAGGAAAAGTATTCCAAAAACACTTGTTATTATTGGTGACAATCAAAGAGTCTAATATGAGTCAAATGTGATGACTTCTTAAGACTAACTACATAACACCACTGGATTCTCTTAAAAACAAAAATGGAGGGGTTTCTTGGGAAGATGGCGGAAAGCCAGGTGATCCCACAGGTGACCCCATCCCGGGGAGTCCCCTAAAGTGAGCTCAGTTCCTGCAAAAAGCACTACAGGAACACTGTGAGCACCCATGAAATCAGCCTGAAATGTGATATTTCACACTTCTGGATCACCTCGGGGGACAAAGGAGCATCAACAAAGAGGTAGAGTGGGGTGAGAGCAATTGGAGGGATATTCAAAGACAAGGGGCGTGGGGTAGGAAGCCCACAGAGGCGACCCATTGGAAGGCAATACCCCAGCACAAAAGTGCTCGTGTTTGGGGAACAACAGCAGATTACAGTCTGATTCAAAGCAAACAGAAACAGAGTGCCTGAGGGACAGCCGGGGAAATGGGGATCGGCAGAGAGAAAGTGTGCCCCAGTGCCGCAGGAGAGAACTCCACGGAGTGGAGTCTATTTTTCCACCACTTTTTTTCTTCTTTTTTTTTTTTTTCTTTCTGGCGCTGCTTTTCTCTGCCACTTCTCTCCACCCCATGGGCCAAGTGCGGACCCCCCAGGGAAGGCGATTTTGCAGACTTACGCAGGAGGTGTGGGGCCGAGGGACCTCAGTCCCTCCTGTGTGGGGGTCACCACAGACTCCCTGGGCACAAACAAGGTCGCATGACCCAAAATCAGTTGCAGTTTTCCTGGCATGAGAGCGAACCAACAAGTGGGGGCTTTGGACAGGAATCAAACCAGCATCTGCACCTGCCCGGCTGTGACAGGTGGTCAAGGGAGAGGATACAGGGAGAGGCTGTGCCCCCCCCATTGTCCAGAGTGTTGCTAATTAGGGGCTCTCTCTGGGAAGGAGGTCTGGGCGCAGACATCTTGCTCCGACCTGACTTCCTCAACAGCTGCAAAAGGCTATAAAAGACACCCCCTCCCCGAAGAACTGAACCCTGACAACCTGGTTACAATAGACTCCAGTGCATAGGAAGGGGGCACAGAGACTCAGCCCAGGTAGAAGGGACTGAAAACAGTGCAGCAGGCTCCGCCCACAGAAGGCAAGCCAGGAGCACAGAAGGACAGCACCCAAACTGTAAAACCCCAACATCGGGGGAAAGGCAATCTATTAAACTCCTGGTATTGTCCCTAAAGCTGTATGCTTTATTGATACAGTTATTCACCTTATTTGCTTTTTTAAACCTTTTTCTATTTTTACTTTTAAAGTTTCCACTTTAAACTTAAAAATTCATTCTCACGGTTTTTGTTTTTAATTTTTAACCCACTTTTTATCACAAAGTGATATTTAATACAACACTCCATAAAATTTTTTACCTTGAAATTTTTTCAAACACATACTTGTGTTTTCTGTTGTTGTTTTTGTTGTTGCCTCTCATTTGCTTATTGGTTTTATCTGTTTTTTCCTCTTTCTTCTCTCTCCTTTATTTTTTCTTTTACATATACATATCGTTATAAGCTTCAAGGTAATCCCACATCCCTACTCAATACCACCCCTATATACAACAAGTCAATCTCCCTATATTTTTAGAAAGTGGGCTCCTCCAACAATAATAACAAGACAAACTCGGGAGGATCTGAAATATTTTCCTTGCCCACAGGGAGTATCTGCCCTCACATTCCACCCTAGTCTGTCAGTGTTTCTGTGTAATTGTTTTTGCCTTTGTATCATATAAATACTTGTCTTGGGGGTCATTCAGGTTGGGCTTAGCTTTTTGATCTCTTCATTTACTCTTGATGGCCTTTTTCTTTACCCTCTAGTAGTTTTGTACCATATAAATCCTACCACTGGGCCCCACTCTGGCAGGGGTTCCTTTCTTGCTTCCTTTCTCCCTTTCTCTTTTTTCTTTCTTCTTCCTTTTCGGTGGTGAATTCTGATTGCTCCAAAACCTTCTAGCGACCAATTCACCTGGATAGTGGCTGATATATTTAGCTATACACCCCCTCAACCACTCCTCGCCACAATGACTCGGATGAGGAACAAGCAACAGAAGAAGAACCCTGAGACTGCAACCCCGGTCACAGAATTACTGGAAAGGAACATAAACAATATGACAGAAATGGAATTCAGGGCAGCAATCGTCCAAGCAATGGCTAATTTGGAAAAGAACTTAGTGTCAAAATGGAAGCCCTAATAACAGAAGTGAAAGTGGAGGTTAGAAAGGCTATTAATGAGATACAATCTAAGTTAAATATGCTACCAGTTAGAGAAAGTGAAGCTGAAGATCGTATCAGTGATTTAGGAGACAGATGGATTAAGAAGGAGGGGCAAGAGAAGTCTTGGAGCAAACAGCTAAAATCCTATGAAAACAGAATAAGTGAAATAAATGATGCCATGAAACGCTTCAATATCAGAATTATTGGAATCCCTGAAGGAGTTGAGAGAGAGAGAAGCCTAGAAGATATAGTTGAAAATATCAAGGATGAAAATCTCCCTAATCTGGGGAATGAAACTAATGTTCATGTCCTAGAGGCAGAGAGGACACCCCCTAAGATCAGTGAGGTCAGAAAAACCTCCAGGCACATAATTCTGAAATTCGTAAATCATAAAACCAAAGAATATGTCTTAAGGGCAGCTAGGGGAAAGCGATCCCTTACCTATAGAGGGAGGACCATCAGAATAACGTTAGACCTTTCCACAGAAACCTGGCAAGCCAGAAAGGGCTGGCAAGACATATTCAGGAAACTACATGACAAAAATATGCAACCAAGGATAATGTATCCAGCAAGGTTGACTTTCAGAATGGAAGGAGAAATAAAGAGCTTCCAGGACTGCCAAAGTCTAAAAGATGATGCAACCACCAAGCCAGCACCACAAGGAATACTTAGAGGGGTTCTATAAAAGAGAAATGAACACAAAAGTGACACAGAACAGAAATTTACAGAGGTAATCTATAGAAACATGAACTCCACAGGCAACATGATGTCAATACAAATGTATCTATCAATAATCACTCTCAATGTGAATAGCCTAAGTCAAAAGGCACTGGGTTGCAGACTGGATAAAACGAGAGGACCCATCCATATGCTGTTTACAAGAGACACATTTTGAATCTAATGACACTTCCAGATTGAAAGTGAGGGGATTGAGGACCATCTTTCATGCCAAAAGACCCCAAAAGAAAGGCGGGGTAGTGATTCTCATATCAGACAAATTGGATTTTAATCTAAAGACTATAGTCAGAGACACAGGGGGACACTACATCATTCTCAAAGGGTTTATACACCAAGAAGATCTAACAATTGTAAATATTTATGTCCCTAACATGGGAGCAGCCAACTACATAAGCCAACTATTAAGCAAAATAAGGAATCATACTGATACAAACACATTAATTGTAGGAGATCTTAACACACCACTCTCAGCAATGGACAGATCATCTAAACAGAAAATCAACAAAGAAACAAGAGCCTTGAATGATACATTGGACCAGATGGATCTCATAGATATATTCAGAACATTCCACCCTAAAACAGCAAAATACTCATTCTTCTTGAGTGCACCTGTAACTTTCTACAGAATAGACCACATACTAGGTCACAAATCAGGGCTCAACAAATACCAGAAGATTGAGATTATTCCCTGCATATTCTCTAACCACAATGTCGTGAAACTGGAACTCAACCACCATAAAAAGTTCAGAAGAAAATCAAACACTTGGAAGCTAAAGACGATCCTGCTCAAGAATCTGTGGATCAACCAGGAAATCAAAGAAGAACTCAAACACTTCATGGAAACCAGTGAGAATGAAGATACATGGATCCCAAACCTATGGGATACAGCAAAGGCAGTCCTAAGGGGGAAATTAATAGCCATCCAATCCTCACTCAAAAAAATGGTAAAATCCCGAATAGGTCAACTCTCATTACACGTTAAAGAACTGGAAAATCAACAAAAAATTAAACCAACCCCCCACACAAGACGGGAAATAATTAGGATTAGAGCAGAGATGAATGAATCTGAAACTAGAGATACAGTAGAAACCATCAATGAAACTAGAAGCTGGTTCTTTGAAAGAATCAATAAGATCGATAAACCATTGGCCATACTAATCCAAAAGAAAAGGGAGAAGACACAATTTAATGAAATCATGAATGAAAGGGGAGAGATCACGACTAACACCAAGGAAATAGAAACAATCATCAAAAATTACTATCAACAATTATATGCCAATAAGTTTAACAACCTAGAAGAGATGGATACATTCCTAGAAACCTATAAACTTCCAAGACTGAAACAGGAAGACATTGACAAGCTAAATAAACCTATATCCAGTAACGAGATCGAAGCAGTGATCAAAAGCTCCCCAAAAACAAGAGTCCAGTCCCAGACGGATTCCCTGGGGAATTCTACCAAACATCCCAAGAAGAAATAATACCTATTCTCCTGAAGCTCTTTCAAAAAATAGAAACAGAAGGAAAACTTCCAGATTCTTTCTATGAAGCCAGCATTACTCTAATCCCCAAACCAAAGACCCCATCAAAAAGAAGAACTTCAGACCAATATCGCTGATGAATATGGATGCCAAGATTCTCAACAAGATCCTTGCTAACAGAATCCAACAATACTTTTAAAAGATTATCCACCACGGCCAGGTAGGATTTATCCCAGGGATGCAAGGGTGGTTCAACACTCACAAAACAATCGACATGATAGAACAAATCAATAAGAGAAGAGGGAAGAACGAAATGGTACTCTCAATTGATGCAGAAAAGGCATTTGACAAAATACAACTTCCGTTCCTGATTAAAACTCTTCAAAGTATAGGGATAGGGGGAACATTTCTCAACCTCATAAAATCTATCTATGAAAAACCCACAGCGAACATCATTCTCAATGGGGAAAAACTGACAGCCTTCCCTCTGAGATCAGGAACAAGACAAGGATGCCCACTCTTACCACTACTGTTCAACATAGTGTTAGAAGTCCTAGCAACAGCAATCAGACAACAGAAAAAAATAAAAGATATTCAGCTTCTTGAAGAAGTCAAACTCTCTCTCTTTGCAGATGACATGATACTCTATGTGGAAAACCCAAAAGACTCTACCCCCAAACTTCTAGAACTCTTACAACAATTTGGTGATATGGCAGGATACAAAATCAATGCACAGAAATCAGTTGCATTCTTATACACTAGCAATGAAAATACAGAAAGGGAAATCAGAGAATCGATCCCGTTTACTATAGCACCAAAAACCATAACATAATTAGGAATAAACCTAACCAAATAAGTCAACGATCTGTACTTGAGCAACTACAGAACACTCATGAATGAAACTGAAGAAGACAGAAAAAGATTGAAGAGCATTCCATGCTCATGGATCAGAAAAATAAACATTGTTAAAATGTCTATACTGCTCAGAGCAATACTTTCAATGCCATTCTGATCAAAATTCCACCAACATTCTTCAAAGCATTGGAACAAACAATCCTAAAATTTATATGGAACCAAAAAAACCCCAATCACTAAGGAATTGCTGAAGAAGTAAAACAAAGCTGGGGTCATCTCGTTACCTGACTTCAGGCTTTATTACAAAGCTGTGATTACCAAGACAGCATGGTACTGGCACAAAAAAAAGAGAAATAGACCAATGGAACAGAGTGGAGAATCCACATATGGACCCACAAATCTATGGGAAAATCATCTTTGACAAAGCACAAAAAAATATCCAGTGGAAAAAGGACAGTCTCTTCAATAAATGGTGCTGGGAAAATTGGACAGCTACATACAGAAGAATGAAACTAGACCATTCTCTTACACCACACACAAAGGCAAACTCGAAATGGATGAAAGACCCCAACGTGAGGCAGGAATCTATCAAAATCCTGGAACAGAACATAGGCAGTAACCTCTTTGACATCGGCCACAGCAACTTCTTTCAAGACACCTCTCCAAAGGCAAAGGAGACAAAAGCGAAAATGAACTTCTGGGACTTCATCAAAATTAAAAGCTTCTGTATAGCAAAGGAAACAATCAACAAAGAAAGAGGCAACCCATAGAATGGAAGAGGATATTTGCAAATGACACTACAGACAAAGGGCTGATATCCAAGATCTATAAAGAACTACTCAAACTCAACATCCAAAAAGAAGATGAACACATCAAAAAATGGGCAAGAGGCATGAAGAGGCACTTCTCCATAGAAGATATACAAATGGATAATAGACACATGAAAAAATGTTCAGCCTCACTAGTTATCAGGGAAATTGAAATAAAAACCACTCTGAGATACCACCTTACACCAGTCAGAATGGCCAAAATTAACAAGACAGAAAACAACAAGTGTTGGAGAGGCTGCAGAGAAAGGGGAACCCTCTTACACTGTTGGTGGGAATGTAAACTGGTGCAGCTTCTTTGGAAAACAGTGTGGAGATTCATTAAAAAATTAAAGATAGAACTACCCTATGACCCTGCAATTGGACCACTGGGCATTTACCCCAAAGATACAGATGTAGTGAAAAGAAGGGCCATATGTACCCCAATGTTCATCGCAGCAATGGCCACAATCGCCAAACTGTGGAAAGAGCCAAGGTGCCCATCAACAGATGAATGGATAAAGAAGATGTGGTACATATATACACTGGAATACTATGCCTCCATCAGAAAGAATGAATATCCAACTTTTGTAGCAACATGGACTGGACTGGAAGAGATTATGCTGAGTGAAATAAACCAAGTAGAGAAAGTCATGTATCACTTGGTTTCACTTACTTGCGGTGCATGAGGGGTAACCTGGAGGACAGTGGGAGAAGGAAAGTAAATGGGAAGTAGAGTAATTCAGGGAGGGAAATGAAACAACAGAGACTTTGGACACAGAAACAAACTGAGGGACTTGGAGGGAGGGGGTCGAGGGATGGGAGAGCCAGGTGGTGGGTACTGGGGGCACCTAATGCGTGGAGCACTGGGTGTGGGGAATGGGGAATGAATCTTGGAATACTGGAAAATAAAAAAAAAAAAACTTAAGTAGCAATAAAAAAAAAAGGAGATAACACTAACAGGGAGACTGAGGAAGGGGGATATATGTCTGGTTTTGATGCTCCAGTAACTTCAAAGCTTTAAACAAGTCACTTAACCTCTCTGTACTCCCAGGTTCTTATCTGTAAACAGACTGGATGATCTTTCAAATGAATTCCAACTTGAAAATTCTCTTTGTCTGTTGTCTACCCTGAAGAATTCTTTAATTGAATCAAATATTTACTTCTTTGATTTTATGCAACACTGCACTTACAACAGATTGATAAAACACCCTATCACCTATGAGTGACTTTTATTAACCCAACTATCATAAAAATGACTGGACTTTTAGCTAGTCCATACATATCTGCCTTCCTAGAAAAGTTTTTTAGTGGCACATACCTCTGTGAAATCATAGCGGTGGCATTTTAAACCTCTATTACTCTATTCCCTATTCAGTCAATCTATGCCTAGGACTTCTGATTCAGAAGATTTCAAAGACTGTGAACTCGGAGACATGCAATCACAGACTAATGGTCTCCTGTCCTGTACTCTTCCTTCCTTTAGGACTTGTATATGAGGCTTAAAATTATCCTATGGCTGCCCGTGTTGGATGGATATTAGGTAAAGACTGATTTCTGGGTGATTATAGGTACCAAAGAAGAAAAACTTCAAAACTTAAATAGGATTCTATTTTTTTTCCTTTTACTACTGACAGTTTAATCATAGGTTTGAGCTAGACTTTAGTTTTCATAGACACTTAAGTTTATTGATAGTCTCACAGGCTCAGTTATACTTCATAATATTTATATCCATAATCAAGGGAAAGTCGTTTTACACATTTATATACAAAATATTAATGATCTCATACACCCCAATTGTCTAATTATTTTCCATCTGCATATACAATGTACATTATACAGCAACATATTTCTTTCCAGATATTTCTGGTCTGGTTTAAAATATGAACAAACTGGTACAACTGAAAGACAAAACACTGACTAGTCATGATGTAATATAGTATAATGGATATTTAAAAATTAGTTTTCAACAGCCACACAAGTAGAAGAAAATATGCTTGAATTTGATAGTAACATTTTGTAAGCCTCAAGCAGGGCTGTATTTCTCTAAAATATTCTTTTCCAAGCCAAGTATGGCTTCTTAATTATGTGATTAATCAAAATCCTTCAAAACCATTTCATTCTGTGTTAGATGAGAAGAGGTATAATATGTATATTTTAGATCATTCATAAACTGCACATTAATTCTGATTTAAAACAGAAGCTGACTTTTCCACTCAGAATGTATATCTGTCACATCTTTGAAGGAAAAGATGTTCACATTTTAATTTTCTGGTTTCAGAGATCAATGTTTACTAAATTCTTTGGTTTTTGTTTCATCTGAACATGTGCCTTTAGAAAGACATTTGAGAAAATGATGAAGTATATATTACTCAAAATTATTTCCTCTAGACCTTAGTTATTCAATGGTAAATACAATGTTTCATTTTTAATAAGAGATACAGTATTATGATCCAAGATTATACAGACCACTACTGATTTTTCCTATTACTTCTTATAGATAAGTTTCTTTGACATTCATGAAAAGCTAGATTAGATATCTTTAGCCCCTTTATAAATATATACATGAGTAACACATTTCTAGTCATCATTTTATAAGATATGCAAAAATTCTGAGATTTTAAATGTAACTTAACTTTAATTTTCTTATTTTCAAAAAATAGCTGCTCTTTTATTGTAATCAACAGGTTTTTGGAGACCAAGTGGGGAAAAGTTATCCATCTGGGATGAATACTCTCTGCAGTAAGGACGGTGCTAGCTGCATTTAATGTAAATAACCACTTTAATTAAAACCAAACAAAGCAAAACAAAAATCTTCTGCATGCCCAACAAAAAATAAAAGTTTCTTCTCAATATGGTAGTTGATTGCACAAAACCATTTTGTGTGTAGAGATGGTCCCTCCACCAATTATTTTTAGCATCATGCTATTTTCATTTAGAAAGGTCAGAGAGTGCTTTGCTCAAACCAATGCAATTTTCCTAATAAGATCACCATGCTAAGTGATCCAGCAGAATTGCTCTATATGTTAATAAGGACAGTAAATGGCATTACTTGACAGAACTGTTCCTTCAATGGTGGTTTATTCCAAGAGATTAACTTCTCAGTGCTTGCCTAGTGCCATATATACACTATTAAACATCAACTATGGCATCCTTATCGAATTCTGTATTCTGCTCTTTTGTATTAATATTTGGAAACAAAATGTATCAGTCCATCTGTTAGTAATCATGATGATGAAATTATGTGATACCATCCCAGAAGCAAATCCAAAGTATCAGAGCATCATGCTCTTTTCCAATGCTCCTATAGGAGGCTTATTTCAATATCCTGTTGTGCATAGTCATTATTCTTCCAAGTCTTTTGCCTTCTTTTGTTTAGTTAGTGGCCAATTCATTATCTAAGGAATGCATTTGTTTTGTTTTGTTTTGTTTTGTTTTGTTTTGTTTTGTTTTGTTTTGTTTTGTTTCTGGTGGGTACTGAGGATGAGTAAAAGAGTATCACCCTATCACTAAAGATGCCATAGCCTCAAATGCCCTCCTCCTTCCAGCTGCATTTACAGAGATCCCTGGCAGAACAAAGGGTCAAACTATGGTATCTACAGATGTAGCCAGAATGCCTTCCAGACAGGGGATCATTCACACAGCAGCTCTTCTTGTTACCAAGTACCAAGAGTCTGAGGAAAATGTTCCATTGTTTCCTATGGTTATTAAATTTTTGGCTCCTAATGACATTACAGATGTGCAACTCACTATTGTTTCGGCACAATGTTTTATGCATGATACTTTTAGAACTGTACAAAATACAACATTAAAATTCTAAAGTGAAAATTAATGGCATTATGGCTCATTACATCCTATACTGTGGTAGTCTGAACTGTAACTATACTGTCATCCTGTCAACCTGCTCTAAGAGATCTGCTATAATGTTTTACACAATGTCATTTATTTCATAGATATAACCACATCAAAGTGTTCCAGTTTGGAAGCATATTGTAAATGTTTGAATCTGTGATCACACGTTCACCTGAGAGCTACCTGCACCAAAAAACCAATCAACACCACCACCCAAAGTACTGCTGGTAGTAACAGTTTTGATCAAATACAAAACAACATGTTGAACATTGTTATACTATCTTCAAACTTTATTATTATCCTTCTCATTTGTTTAGAGACAGAATTTCAAAGATTTCCCAAAGACACCAGGAGAAGATGCTAGAAACCCTTACGGAAAAAAAACTTTATGTTTTTGTCTGGTGAAATGACTCACAAATGGATCACAGCCCGTGGCCTCAGAGACACCTCTCTCCACCTTAGCCTGGGGTGCCCTTAAAGCCCTTGTGTGAGCATATAAGATGATATTCCAAGGCCCTTTGCTGTCATCACTTCATCAAAACTATACCTTCACTCCCACCGAAGCTTTGCTCATAACCGAAAGATCATGTGCCATAGATGGCTTGTTCAGAATTTAATTCTATTATGTAGTACATATTCAATTAAGACTCATGATGGGGCAGGACTCTCTTGACTTTTGTGACTGCTTATTAAATAGCCAAGATGTTGTATAAGGAAGAAGCGACAAATTAACGAACATGTATGAGACTTTGAATAGCAGCCAGAATAATACCAGGTTGAATTGATTATCATATTAAATATATGCAGAAGGGAAAATAAAATACCTGCTATTATATGGACAAGTCTTATTTAAATATACATGTTTGAAGACAAGCAGTTTCAAAGGAATTATTGTATACTCATCAGCATAGGCTACTGTGCTGTACATGTTTTAAAAACTGGGCTTAAAAATACTTGTTTTGTGCTGATAATTTTTTTAATATTTTATTTATTTATTTGACAGAGAGAGAGATCACAAATAGGCAGAGCGGGCAGAGAAAGAGGGGGAAGCAGGCTGCGGGCCTCCGTCCCAGGACCCTGAGATCATGACCTGAGCTGAACGCAGAGGATTAAACCTCTGAGCCACCCAGGTGCCCTGTGTTGATAATTTTTTTTAAGTAAACTTTATTTTCTACAGTGTTTTCAGTTCACAGGAAGATGGAGATGAATGTACAGAGATTTCCCATATACCCCTTGTTTCTATACAGCACAGCCTACCCTACTATCAACATCCCACACTGAAGTTGTACATTTGTTATAGGGGAAGAATCTATAATGATATAGGATCACCCACCGTCTATAGTTTACAATAGGGTTTATTCCTGGTGTTGTACACTCTATGGATTTTGAGAAGAGTATGACACATATTACATACGTCCACCATTACAGTATCATAGAGTAGCTTCACTGCTCTAAAATTCCTCTATGCCCCACATAGTCATCCCTCCCTCCTAACCCTGGCAACCACTTATCCTTTCATTGTTTCCACATTTTTGCTTTTTTCAGAATGTCATATGGTTGGACTCAGTATGTAGCATCTTCAGACTGGCTTCTGGCACTTAGTAATATGCATTTAGTTTCCTCCCTGTCTTTTTGTGGCTTAACAGCTCATTTCTTTTTAGTGATGAATAATAGTCCCATTGTCTGGATAGACTCAGTTTATTAATCTATCAACCTGCTGAAAGACAACTTGGTTGCTTAAAGCTTTGGCAATTATGAATAAAACTGCTATAAACATTTGTGAGCAGGTTTTTCTGTGGACATGTTTTTAACTCATTTGGGTAAATACCATGGAGTGCAATTGCTGGCTCATATGGTGGTAAGATTTTTTTTATATACAAGTATGTTTTGTTTATTAAGAAGCCACCAAACTGTTTTCCAAAGTGGTTGTATTTTGTATGCCCAGCAGGAACCAATGAGAATTCCTTTTGTTCCACGTCCTCACCAGTACTTGATGTTAATATTCTGGGTTTGGCCATAATCCTAAGAAGGAGTGTACTGGGCAGATACTTTTCAAAGCAACAATAATTTTACTTTCCTAACATGCTATTTATCTTGTTCTTCAAGAAACTATGAAACAGTCCCCAAGCCCTAAGACTGAATAGGAATGCATCTTCACATTCTTTTATCTAGTTACTTTTCAATAACATAGACAATGGCATTGTCCTACCGAAAAACCATCAAACTGTCTTTTCATAACCCATCAAAGAATCAAAAGCAGGAAATTGACTAGAGAAAAGTAATGAACCCTGAATCAGGTAGGTAGTTCTTTAAGACATCATCATTACTGTGTGAAAATGCAAAATATTATATCAACATTTTCTATTATATTTATATCAGTATTATTAGGAAATTCATCAAATGACTTACTGAATTAAGAAAATGTTTTGTATTACGATTAAAAGCCTGCCAGAAATGAAATGGGATTATTTTACAGTTACATATTCTTAGAGAATCTATTCTGTTTTTCTGTACTGATCGCTTTCTATACACATTGTTTCAAAAAGTACTTTTTGCCCATCTATTTTGCTGATGATAGCCCTCAAGACATTGCAGTACACAAGTTGTCTATGCCTGTAAGACCCCTCAATGTTCATTCCTTCAATTAATATTTGTGGGCTTAATTGTCAATTATCACATTAAGCGACAGGCATATAATAGAAAATTACGAAAACAATAACAAACCACACACTTACACCAGTCCTAGCCCTCTATAGCCTGTATTCTAGAGGGTCATATAGATACAGAAAAACAGCACAGAAGAGAATCATTTAATCTACGTTTATCTGTACTAACTCAAATTCCTGCAAAATTATCAAACACTGTTTAATTTGGATACTATTGTTTGGGCTAGAGAAGATGGAGACAAAACAGAAACATTTATGTTAATTTTAGTATATCAGAACAATACACATATATTGTCTCATAAAACATAATGAACTGGTTTATCTCTTATTAACATATTATTATTATAGGGTCACCTGGGTGGCTCAGTTGGTTAGGTGCCTGACTCTTGATTTTGGCTCAGGCCACAATCTCAGGGTCATGAGATTAAGCCCTGCATGGGGCTCCTTGCTCATCAGGGAGTCTGAGAATCTCTCTCTCCCTCTCCCTCTGTGTCTCCTCCCAATGAGAGTATTTCTTCTCTCTCTCTCTCTCTTTCTCAAATAAATAAATAAATATTTTAAAAAATTATTAGTATATGTCTGACTGTGGAGTTTGATTTTGACTGTGAAGTTAATGAATTACCAGTTGATTAAATAGAAAACATTGAAACCTCTATAATTGAGATGGCATGACAATTTCATGCCTTGATACATACCACCTGTTTAAAATACAGAGAACTGATCAAGAAAATAGAAAAAGAGAAAAAAGAGGAAAAAATTCATACAATAACACAGCAGGACTTAGACACAAGCTTGTCACCGCTGTGGATCAGACACTATAGCTGTAGTCCTAAAAGGTTCTCTTCCCAAGACTGACAGTGTCCCTGCGTTTAGGCTCCTTCACTAAGAGTCCACATATGAGAGAAGAACCAGAGTTAAGATCACTGCTTGAAGTCACAGGTTATAGTAAAGGTCTACCCAGTAATCATTCTTGAAAGGAGAAATTACTGGAAAATTTTGCTGACCTGCCACCTGAGGCTCTATCTCTATAGAAAACTATTAAACTAGAGAAATGGGAAGAGAAAAAAAAAAGACACAACATGATGGCAGAAAAAAAACCCAAGAAACTGACTTGAGCAATGAGTCCTCAATAATTTTAATTCTCACTGCAAAACAGATACCCCAATGTGCCAGTCCATTATCTCTATTTAGGCTGCTATTTCATAGCACAGATGAGGACAGCAATAAAGAGAAATAAGAGAGGAATAAAGAAAGGAAAATAAATAACAGAAACAATGACAAAAATGTATTAACTTGAAAGGAATCAGAAACCTGTGATCAAATATAAGCCTAAATATGGCAGAAATTCACCACTAATACCATCACCAGCAGCACAATGATGGAAGACTGGATTCAGTTGAGATAAAATTATTTTCACAGAAGTGTCTGAGAAACAAATTAAAAGGATATGTTGAGAATTTTCAATAATAAAATTAAAAGAGAAAATCCAATAAAAGAAGAATTTGGAGGGGCACCTGGGTGGCTCAGTTGGTTAAGCCACTGCCTGCGCTCAGGACATGATCCCGGAGTCCTGGGATCGAGTCTCACATTGGGCTCCCAGCTCTGCGGGTAGTCTGCTTTTCCCTCTGACCATCTCCCCTCTCATGCATCCTATCACTCTCTCTCTCTCTCTTTATCTTTATCTCTATCTCTATCTCTATCTCTCTCTCTCTCTCTCTCTCTCTCTAACTCTATCTCTCTCAAATAAATAAATAAAATCTTAAAAAAATAATTTGGAGTCATAAAATAAAAGCAGGGAGAAATTACATGGCATAATTCGTTATCTATGAGAAAGAAACCTACTACAAATATTGGAAATGACAAATGTAGTAAGAGAATCAATTTAAAAATTAAACATGATGTAATATCTAGACTGCACAAAAGATAAAATTAGTCAATTAGAAGGATAATAATGAAGAACTCATCCAGAACAGAACCCAGGGAAGCAAATCAATTAAAAAAGAGAGAATTCAAAGGATGTGATAGATAGCCACTAATATCCAACAGTAAGAATTCCTAAAGAAGGGACTTGTGTGGAATTGCAGAAAAACGAGATTTAAAGATATTACCTGATAATTTTAGAGAACTGAAGATGGACAAGAGCACTCAGTTCTAAGTGTGCTATGAATACCAAGCAGGAAAAAGATAAATTTACACCCAGATATGTTGCAGAAAAACTGCAGGACATCATGATAAAGGAATACATCTGAAGGCTTATATTAGGAAAAAGCAGGTTATATCTAAGGAAATGACTATCACATTGCAAAAGATCTAATCAACTGTGACTTTGTGGCTGAAAATAATAATAGAAAATAATATGCTCTAGAGTGACTAGAAAAAATGTGCTGACTACAGTTTGAACCACAACTATTATTCAGAATATTTTCAGACAAAGACTAAGGAAGATTACCTCCATATATTCTCTGAAGGAATTCCTGAAAGATATATTTCAGCAAGATGGAAAGTGAATCCAGAGCTTTAAATACTTTTTATTAGTGTTAAGAGCAAGCAATGGCATAAGGCAAAATTATAATTAAAAAAAAAACTTAAGATGTCACTTCTCCCAAATTAAGTTAATATAATCCCAATAAATATACCAACACTATTTAAAAATAGGTTTTTTAAAAATCAATTTTGCCTCTAATTTGCATGCACTCAAGTGACTAAGTGTATCTAAGGAAATTGTGAAGAACAAGGTAGGGTGTTCTGTCTTATGCTACTAAAGATATATGATGTTGACAAAGGAATTGTCAAATGAAGCAAATAACAGAAAAGAATGTCAAGGAATGCATATGTATATATTAATCTTGGTATATTATAGAGGTAGTACTACATATATGTAAGTAGGGAAAAGACAGACATTTTAAAATTATACAATGAATCTTGGAACAGTGAAAAAATAAAATTAAATTAAAAAATAGTAAAAAGCAAAAAAAAATTATGTTTGGACAACTACTTCTTCAATAAAAAAATCTCCGGTTAAAAAAATCACTAAGAGTGACTTGCAGATTTATTAAGATACCTAAAGTGGAAGAGTAAAACTTTACTACTTTAAAAGAATACATAGAAGGAAATAAAACAACTAAACCCATAACTCAATCAAAATATTGGCAGAGGACAAGAACAGGTAATTCAAAGGAGAGCAAAATAAAAAGTTCAATGAATGCAAAAGATCTAGCATCATAAAAAAAAGGGAATTAACATGAGATACAATTTCGCACTCATCAAATTGAGAAAAATAACCATGTCAATAGCTAGTTGATTAGGATGCGAAACAAAGGAGATGCCTACACCACACGGTAAGCATAAACTACTATAGCAATTCTTTTTTTTAACTGTGTTATGTTAGTCACCACACAGTATATCATTCGTTTTTGATGTAGTGTTCCATGATTCACTGTTTGCATATAACACCCAATGCTCCATGCACTACATGCCCTCCTTAATACCCACCATACAAACAAGTATGGTAAAACTTTTGTATTCTCAGTCATTTTATTTGTGGGATTATTTCATCATAGTCAACATGATAACATAAATAAAATAGGTCTTTTTATTTTTTAAGATTTTATTTATTTATTTATTTGACAGAAAGAGAGAGCACGAGCAGGGGGAGCAGCAGAGGAAGAGGGAGAAGCAGGCTTCCTGTCCAGCAGGGAGCCCAATGTGGGCAATTCCAGGACCATGGGATCATGACCTGAGCTGAAGGCAGATGTTCAACCGATTGAGCCACCTAGGTGCCCTAAAAGAGCTCTTTTTAAATAAGAAAACAGGTGGCCCATGACCTATCCTTAAGAACTAATTCAAGTGTTTACCATGTCCTTTTGAGAATTCTTTATTCATTCCTCATAAAGATCCTGTATATTTAGTATACACTTGTTTTCTTTGTTGAAGGCAACACTGGAGTCTTGTCTTTCAATTATAATGCCTTATCAACAAGCATCATTTCAGATTCACAAGTGACCTTACTCTAGTTAGAAAAATATTTTTTTCATTCTACAGAAAACTGTTTTATTTTATTATTTGAGCATAGATTTAGAGCTAAGTGATTGTGAGCTATGAAATCTTATTTTCTATGGATTTATTTTTTTCCTTTGTTGCTAGTCAAATTTTAATTTATATATATATTCTTTAGCCCTTTAAGCAAATGGTTAGACTTCAGGGCACCATTCATAACACTGTTATTATATAATACTAATCAGACATCTTTATAAAAAGATGAACAAAAAGATGAACATAGTCCCATATTCACAAGGCCCCAGGAGACTGCTCACTCAGAGTGGGGGTGGCAGCTTCAGAGTAGACTATAACTGTGGAAGCCAGAATCATGCCAGGAAAGGTGTTTACAAAGTTTCTTCCCCACTTTGACTGAGTTTGAATGGAAAGGAGGGCAGCCAAAACTGCAATCAAAGGAAGCATATGCTTCCAAAAAAATCTCAAGGAAAAGTATTGCGAGTATCACTACTAACTGTTGGATTGGGCTCTAAAGGAAAGAGTACAGAGATTCAAACAGTTGGTATGAAATTTGGAGTTCAAGTTCTTCTCCTAGAATATGGAAGCAAGAAAGTAGTTCTACATGACAAGGATTGTTTATTATTTAGAGATGGTGACATTCCCAGAAAGTATGTAGACTGAAATAAATCATTATCGAAATGGCATCAAGTGAAGTTGTTCATTCCAGTGAAGTTGTGAAATCTTTCATCATGTAAATAATTTGCATGTCTCTCTTTTATAATAAACTAATGGCATCAAAGCAAATGATAACCAGTGTCTCTAAGATTTCGGTTTAGTATACTGATATAAACATCACCAAATAAAAATGAATAAACAAAAAAGAGGTGAATATGAAACCAAGTGATAGAATATCAGCACACTAATAATAATAGCAATGTAACCTTAAGAGAAGCTGTTTACAAAGTTAAATTTAATTTATGCCCCCAAAGTAGTATGAATGATATCAATATGTACTTCTGGGAAACAGATTTCCAAAAAAAGGAAACTGATGTGTAACATACTTACAATTCAAAACTACACTGAAGTCCTAATTTTTTTATTTAACAACTTGCAAGAACAAGTGAGAGTAAAAGTGTACATACAAATAATCTTACACTTAAAATCTTCTCTCAAGCCTATATACCAAGTGAAAAAAAATATCAAATACATTTGACAGTCTTATACACTAGCATCTTGCCTCTAGCAAGTCAAAGAACAACAATATTTAGCAAAGTTTTCGAAGGAACCATTAACATATTACAGATTTTGGCGTGTGTGTGTGTGTGTGTGTGTGTGTGTGTGTGTAATTGTTGCAACTTGTTCTGCTAAAACAAATTGCCTAATATACAGGTTTCTTTCCTGGAAGAAATGCACCATTCAGTCCAAATATCAAAAGTTTGACAGGAAGTGAGACTTGACTCTTTTAAGGGTCCAAATGATAAACATGATGGTAGAAGGACAGTCACCTCAGGAAGGCAAGTCATGAGTTAGGAAGGATGAGATTTTAAGACCTTCAAGGTAAGTGAATTCATCAGCAAATTCATCCATTTCATTGTTATTTCCTTATTTATGTATTTTTCAATTTTTACTACTTATGATAAGGTTGTATCTTAGAATTTTGACCAGGGCAGAATTGTGACCACACATAACATTAAGGGGCAAGGTAAAGTCCTAGTTACTCTAGAGTTAGAGTGTTAAACCATCAAACAGTTAAATATACCTTACAATAGGGTAAAAAAATCAATGGAATCAGAGTTGAAGTTGAGGGATCTACTCTGTTCTTCCCAGTACACTATTTCCCTTCATTGTGAATCTTGAACATGTGCAGTTTTGTAAAGATCAAGAAGATTCCTTTATGTTTATTAAGTAAAAAACATCTGGAAAGTAATCAATTTTCAAATGAGTTAGCACTAAAAGAAAAAAGGAGCAAGCAATGTTATCTTTTTGGTCATAGATTGTGAAAGCGAGACTGCACGGTGGCAGGACGGGTTTGGTATTCCAGCATGGAGAAGTAATCATAATTACTTTGAAAACAATTTCATAATGCATTCATTAAAACTTATGCCTACATTATGGACACATAGGAGCTTGTGGCCAGAGAGGTCTAGAAAAATGAGAAGGGCGACCATGGAATATCGAAAAGTTATGTAGAAAATAGGAAGGAAATGATGGTTGATAAGAACAATATATTCTCAGTGTGACAACCAGGATGGTGTACCCAGTTCAGACTGTCTACTCATTTGATATATCACTGACCTCTGAGGCTTAGGAAGACTCTAGTTTAGGTCTAGAGATTTTCTATTTTCCCCAGAGAATCTATCATAGACTAGCAAGTCTATTTATACACCTACTGTTTTTCTGATTTTTGCCTAGATCCTTACTGTCACAGGTACAGAAGATGGACTCAGTCCACCCTGTGGCTCATATTTGGAGCCAAAAGGGTTTCTAAGTATGTTTTCTGAAGAAGACGCCATTACAAAAAAAAATAAATTATAATACCTATTAGAGGCTGGCAAATGACTACTTTTTATTCTTTGCCACAACAGAAAATAAAACTAACATATATTGTTCCACAGGTCCCTTGTGAACTTATCTACATAAAGCTGCTGAGAATTTGAGTTAATAATTCTTACTTCTTCATTTTGCACTTTAGCTGAAGTCTCAGTGCACTTTAGCAAAAAAGGATCAAGTACGTTATTGTTGATTTAAAGAAGAATTCCACATCAACAGATCTATATCAAATTCCAATCTCATTTGAAGACTCAGTTTTGCCAAATATAAATTCCTGACATGAAATAACTTAAAATACCAATATAGGTTCAAAAAACCACCTAAATCTCTCAATTTTTATATCATACATTTTATGTTATTTAATAAAAACTCTTTCAAGTCTGAAGATCTCATTCTAATGGAATTCCTGTGAAAACTCCTGAACTATAAGCTTAATCATCAACATAGCTTTTAGTTAACATAAAATAAATATATAATATGATATTTACAGGTCTTTTAAGTAGTAAACACTAGTGCTTTATAAGCAACCAAATCACACACTTTTTTCCAGATAGAAATATCCTTATATATAAATACCTTATATATAAAATGTATATATAAATATAAATGCCCTTGATATATTTATAATTTTATATAAATATATTTTATAAAATTATAAATATATATTATATAAATACATATTTATACATATAAATATAAATACCATTCAGGGTTTAATACTAAAGAGTCTGACTATTCTTGAGAAACATTAAAACACCAAGAAATGGGATGCCTGGGTGGCTCAGTTGGTTAAGCGACTGCCTTCGGCTCAGGTCATGATCCCGGAGACCTGGGATCGAGTCCCACATCAGGCTCCCTGCTCGGCGGGAAGCCTGCTTCTCCCTCTCTCACTCCCCCTGCTTGTGTTCCCTCTCTGGCTGCGTTTCTCTCTGTCAAAGAAATAAAATCTTAAAAAAAAACACCAAGAAATATCAAAGTTCCACTATATCCAGAACACCACTATTTTAATGAGACACATACATAAGTCACTTAGTATAGTGAGAGATCCAAAATGACCTCTCCAGCCTTCTCTTTCTCAAGGCAACCTAGATCTATCCTTATTTTGTACAGTCAGTGATCCCCTGATTTGAAGGAAACTTCCCTCCTTAGAGACAAATACACCATCATTCATCTCTCTGCTATCTCTCCAACCTCTGTTTACCCCAAAGATAGTTGATAATGCTGGCATTACAAAGATAGACAAGTAAAGTGTTTTACTGAAGAGATGATTCTTAGACCAGTAAAGTTTGGGGTTATTAAAAGTACCATGTTTTGTTTCTTGAAATGATTCAACCCCATTATGTTCTCTAGAGAAAACTTAAAAAAAAGAAAGAAAGAAAATATAAACCTTCAGAACTATCTCATTGAGTACAATATTCAATATCTCATCTAGCAGGAGTCAGAGATTTAACAAAGGTGAAGGGTAGTTAACTTGATATAAGACAGAGTCAACAAACACATAATGAATGCAGACTTGAGAAGAAAAATAATGTCTTGAAAAAAAAAAAACTATTCTCATTAGGTGACAGGAGAGAGAGGTACTAGTTCAGTGAGAGGGCCAAACGTAACTGAGCATGAGCTAAATAAAGAACAATGGGCAGCATTTTTAGTTCTATAACAATACGCATGTAGGACCAGACTGTTGCTTGAGCATTTTTACTTGAGAGAAAACAAGCTCAATGGGTAAGAAGAAGTAATAAGAAACCAGTTATAAAGCATGGACAAAAAGCATGCTATTGCAGAGAATCTATTACCATTAGTTATCTGTCACAGTGTTCTTTTTTTAGTGAAATATAGTCCATGCACAAAACTACTTTAATTTCAGGTATACAGCTGTATACAGGTATACAGTTCAATAACTCTGTACCTTATGCTCTGCTCTCCTCAAGTGTAGCTCCTATCTGTCACCATGCAACACTATTACAATACTATTGACAGTATTTCTTATGCTGTGCCTTTTGTTCCCATGATCTACTCATTCCATAATTAGAAGCCCATATCTCCCATTCTCCTTCACCCCTTTTGCTCACCCCTCATCCCTCCCCTCTAGCAACATTCAGTTGTTCTCTGTATTTCTGGATCTGGTTCTGCTTTTTGTTTGTTTGTTCATTTGTTTTACTTTTTAGATTCCACATATAAGTGAAATAATGTGGCATTTGTCTTTCTCTTACTTATTTCATTTAGCACAATATCACTTAGGTCCATCCATGTGGTTGCAAATGGCAAACTCTTATTCCTTTTTATGGCTGAGCTGTCAGAGTTTTGAATTCAGGTGAGTTCATAGTTAAAAATTATGTGGGGATGATATAGTGTGTGTGTGTGTGTGTGTGTGTGTGTGTGTGTTTAGTGACAGACTTTATTTTAATACCTTTATAAATGACTTGAGTTTATACAATCATTAAGGATCTGATAGGGGTCTGTAATTGCTTGGTTATACTTTACTGAATTTTATGAGTGGAATTATATGGTTTAGTGGTATTTGCGAATTTGGAGAATTGCAAAGGTCTCAGGACATATACTTTGGGGCTGCTGAGAGTTTGTTTTATATACATGTGTAATTGAGCTGGCTCTATATGACTTTCTTTATTAAAGCTTTATAATCATCACCAAAACGGAGAGTAGCTACAGGTGATGGTAGGGGGTTATGCTTTCTCTGTCCTGCCCTGTTCAACACTAAGCTTGGTTTATGTCTCTGGTGTGATAATGCATATGTTTTTCTTTTGCTTTTAATTCCTATTTTCTGGTTCTTATTGTTTCAGATATCATCAGTAGGTATTCAGAGAAAGAAAAGATTATTGCACAAAGGTTGAAAATACCAAGCAAAAGTAGTAAATGGTCTTTCTTTTTAAGCCCAAACTGGCTTTTGAGTGACACAGTGGTAGGGATTGCCCCAGTGAGTCCTTATGCTTCTGTAATACATTGAGGCAATTATAATCAACTCCCTCCCAAAGAAGGGAAAGCACATGGACTCCCAGACAATGGTGAGGCTTGAAAGACAAAGTCTCAGCTTAGGCACCTGGGAAGAAAGTGAATAGCAGAAGGCACACCATTATGCTTGTTCTGACCTAGAGAAATGTGTAACACATGCCAAGGATATCTAATCATATCATCAATAAGTAGTCTTCAAAGAGCAAATACAAGCAAAAAATAAGGGAATGATGCATAAACAACCGTAATTCCAATGGGAGCAGCTGAATAAACTATTAGCTTGAACAGAAAGGAGCAATAGAATAACCACTGCATTCTTTTATTATATAAATTATAGATACCATGAAAAATACATGAACAGAATATTGGCTGTATTGATTGTTTAAAAAAAACTTCATATTTTTAATATCTGGGGTTAAAAAACAAAGGACTTTGCCCCCCAAACTAAGACTGATTTATTACTTTAATATTCCAAGTATCTTTAAAAGGTGTCACTTAAGACAATATTTTAATGCTAATCCTCTTTTCTTAAAGATCTAAAAAAGAGGGGCACCTGGTTGGCTCAGGTGGTTGGGTGACCTGCTCTTGGTTTTGGCTCAGGTTATGATCTCAGGGTCCTGGGATCAAGTCCTGTGTAGGGATCCCCACTCAAAAGGGAGTCAGCTTGAGAGTTCAATCTCTCCCTCTCCTTCTGCCCCTCTCCCCACTTACACTCTCTCTCCCAAATAATTAAATAAATCTTTTTATTTTATTTATTTTTTAAAGATTTTATTGATTTATTTGACAGAGAGAGAGATCACAAGTAGGCAGAGAGGCAGGCAGAGAGAGAGGAGGAAGCAGGCTCCCTGCCGAGCAGAGAGCCCGATGTGGGCCTCGATCCCACAGAGATCATAACCTGAGCCGAAGGCAGAGACTTTAACCCACTGAGGCACCCAGGAACCCAATTAAATAAATCTTTTTAAAAAACCTGAAAAAGAAACTATAGCAATTACTGACAGTGAACATTTATTGAATATGAAGTAAATATGTGATATTTTATTGAATGCATTACCAATATGAAGTTGTAATTCTAATATTTTCATAGTATTAAAATTACTGTATAAATATTTTTTCTTTTTTAATATCAAAAGTACCAAGGACTTCTCCAAAAAATTAATCTCATTTTATTGCTATTAGTATTGTTTATTATTTAATATTTTGCAAACGAATAACTATTGAAGGTCTAGGAATTAATCACTTCTTATTTTTACCTAAAACTGTAAAAAGGACTCATGAAATACCCAATATTTGTCAGTACTAAATACTGTGAGCAACTACCTATCTCTTTATTTCTCTGTCTCTCTCTCATATGTCTTTCTCATAAAGTGGAAGTAAGTAATCAACTTGGAGAGTGTTTGAAGGTAGAATCTTTTTCAAGAGTCAAGGTTAAAACTATGCTTACTGTGGGGGAGGTGACTGCAATTATTGCCATATATTAGGATCCCCACTTAGGACAATGGCATTAAAATGAGAACCAACGCAAGGGAACTGTGTTGGAACCACACATGATCTATGTGTCTCCACAGTGGCCTAGGGGAGAACAAAGACCATAAATGGTCAAATCATGTCTGTGAGAAAAGACAAAAGGAAGAAGAACAACTATGTAAAGTGAGAAAAATATAATGGAAACAATTAGAAGTGATCTATATGACACCAATTCAGGGTCAACCATAGATGCTTTTATCAAATTAGTCCTAAAGCAAAATACAGTGATGAGGATGACTCAGATTTATCTTAATTGGGAATGTGGGGTAGTAATTAAGGTTGCTTTGAATTTTAAAAGGGTTAGAGTATGAGTGAGTGTAAAAAAGTTTACAGTCCTACAAAAGGGGGGCACTGGACTTTATGAATGAAAAACAAGCAAGGGAGTAGATTGGAGACACGTTTTGGATATTGGCAGGCTGGTGGGGGTATTTTGTTTGTTTGTTTTTCAAATTTAAATTTTTATTTGAGATAGAGAGAGAGCAAGAGAGCATGAACCAGGGGAGGAGAGAAAGAGGGAGAAGCAGGCTCCCCAGTGAGCAGGAAGCCAGAGGTCAGACTCAATAGCAGGACTCTGAGATCATGACCTGAGGCAAATGTTTCACCAACTGAGCCACCCAAGTGTGCTCCTGGATACTGGTACTTTTGGGGCCTTTCAGTATGCCCTTGGAAAATTGACAAATCCAGAAATAATTAAAAAGCTATGGATTTTAATCACCATCAGGGTAAAAACTGTCTTGCCCACCAGTGCATACACAAAGGTATCTGACTCTCTCTAAACACTGATGAAATGATTGGCGGATTGTCCATTCTAAACTGCTGTACTGGTGTCTCCCACCTTTGAGCTACTCAGAGATGGTAATAAATAATAAAGGTAATGGGTTATAATCATCCCCTCAGTCCAAACCTAACCCAGAGCAGAGCTCTGAACAGCAATGAAACATCTGACAGTGACCACAATGTTCTGACATGTTTTGAACTTGTCTAAATGAAAGTTCCAATAGGATATTCTAACTTTGGTTAGAACTCAGAATAACGCATTTTATAAATAGCAAGAGAAATTTTTTTAAGAGAAAATTTTTTTAAAGAAGCATTTACCATGCAAGAAAAAGGACAGCAGTGCTTCAAGAATAATAATCAGTCAGTGGCACCTTCTTAATGAGAGGATTTATATCCCATTGTTTCCAGTTTAAATGTCAATATGCATACATATAAACATTCGGAAAAACAGGTTTCAGTAGATCATGCTATGTAAAGGTCATACAGACCTTGCAAATATTGCTGCATCTCTAACTAATCTCATCCATTTCTTGAGTCCAAATATCAAATCACATCCCTTTCTACACCCCAGAATTTTCAACTTCTGATAATGGATCCGACCAGTTTCACTTTCCTCTATTTTTAAGAGCTCATATGAAGCCTTATGCAATTAGCATATGTTCTAGTGTGGTATGCTCTGTCAACACCAGCTCTCTGATCAATGACACACCCTAACTGTTGAATCATCAAAACGCTACAGCAGTATTTTACAACTTCAGTTATGCATAATGTGAAGTAATATGCATGCCTGCCCTCTCATATTTTATTTTGCTTTCAGGATTACACTACTCACTAACTCCAACAAAAGCGATATAATAAGAAACACTGCCTCACAATACCACAGCTCTGTCCATCAATAGCAAAAATTCCCCGTTTTAACACCAGTGCCAGAAGATGAATCTTATTATGCTCATTCAGTGATTGTATATGGATGCACATATTCAAGTATATGTAAGAGAATACAAGACAAACAGAAATTAGATAAGCAGTAGATTACTGAAGTATTTTTCAAAGATGTTAAAGAATGTGTTCAAAATTATCAGACATAATCGCACCATTGAAGAAAACAAGGCAGAATGTGTATGATTAGCTCAAGGTCACACAGGTAGGCAGTACATCCTAGAGAATTCTCTGTTTACATTTGACTAAATATTTTTACCGTTATACTTCATTTTTGTGCTGACATTAACTACCACCAATTCAGCACTAACTGTAACTTGACAGCTTTAAAAGGTCTTCGCTGAAAATATTTTGAAAGCTTGTCTTGCTGGAATGGTAAGAGATGAGGTGGGATCCAAGGTGGCCTGAGGGATTAAGAAGTCTGAACTAGATTACATGCGTGGGAGATACATGCTGAAGACTTACAAGCAAAACGAAAGACAAGAAAAATATATTTTTAGCAAGGCTAATTTGTTATTAATTTACAGGATAAGATGGAGAAAAACCTTGCCATCAGTGAGGTCAAAATTAGAACTCTGGATGGGTGAATGCAATAGCTAAGATAAGGCTCTGTGATTTGAGGTTTTCAAAATAAATGGCCTGCAATAATTACATAACCACTGAAATTTATCTTTAAAATATTTTTTTAGTACTAGTTATCAAAATGTGGGGCTCAGTTAGCACAAATGGTTTCAAACCCCTCTAATGTAATCTGCCCTACATGAGGAGCTCATAACTGGGGCTCCAGACTGGCATGTGTTATATCAGTACACCTGTCAACTCCAACATGATTAGAGAGCTTTGGAATTTTGTTCAAACTTTTATTACAAGGATTCCAAGACTGTTGTCTTAATAACAAAGAAGTCAGCACTCTGCCCTGTCACTGGCAATGAATTCATTAGATGAACCCAAGTGCCTGCTTTTACATAGCCTTGAGTCACTGCAAGTCTGTGCTCTCCTATATGATGGAATTAGAGCAGAGTTTTTTTGTTTGTTTTTATTTTCAAAGCAAGAAGCAGTCTCCCATCCTATCCTGAATATAAAATTGATACTATAGGGAGCTGTTTAAAGTCATATGGTTTGACTGAATCCATATACGGGACAGCCTAGTAAAAGAAACAGGCATTTCTTTTATTATTCATTGAAGTATAATTGATAAACAATATTATATTAGTTTCAGGTGTATAACATAGTAACTGGACATTTGTATGCATTGCAAAATTGCTACCAAAGTAAGTCTAATTACTATCTGTCATCTTAGAAGGTTGTTATAAGTTTACTGCCTATATTATTCACTATATTCCCTGTGTTGGACATTACAACCCCATGATTTATTCATTGTAGAGCTGGAAGTTTGTATTTTTTTAAGTTTATTTTTGTTTTGTTTTGTTTTTCTTTTTTTAAGTAGGCTCTGTGCCCAGCATGGAGTCCAGTGTGGGGTTTGAACTCACAACACTGAGATCAAGACCTGAGCTGAGATCAAGAGTAGGATGCATGGGGCGCCTGGGTGGCTCAGTTGGTTAAGCGACTGCCTTCGGCCCAGGTCATGATCCCGGAGACCCGGGATCAAGTCCCACATCAGGCTCCCTGCTCGGTGGGAAGCCTGCTTCTCCCTCTCTCATTTCCCCTGCTTGTGTTACCTCTCTGGCTGTGTTTCTCTCTGTCAAATAAATAAAATCTTTAAAAAAAAAAAAAAAAGAGTAGGATGCTTAACTGACTGAGCCACCCAGGCGTCCCTGGAAGTTGGTATTTCTTAGGTCCTTTTACCCACTACCCCTTACTCCCATCTACACTAATCCCTCTTTCACTCGGGAATCACTCTGGAAATGTGTTCTCTGCATCTGAGAGTATGGGATCTGTTCTATTTTGCTTATTAATTTGATTTGTTCTGTAAATTACACATATAACTGAAATCATGGAGTATTTGTCTTTCTCTGACTTATTTCACTTAGTATAATATCCTTAAGGTCTATCCCTGTTGCCACAAGTGGCAAAATTTCATTCTTTTTTATGGCTAAGTAATATTCCATTGTGTATATACACACTACATCTTCTTTATCCAATCATCCATTGATGGACACTTAAGATTGTTTCCTTATCTTGGCTATTGTTAATAACACTGCAATAATCTCTTTGAGGTACTGATTTCATTTCCTTTAGATACATACTGAAAAGATACCTGGATCACATGGTACTTCTATTTTTAATTTTTTTGAGGAACTACGATGCTCTTTTCCATAGTGGCTGCACCAATTTATATTCCCACCAACATTGCATGACGGTTCCCTGTCCTCAGGATCCTTGCCAGCACTTGTCTTGGAAAACTGGAATTCTGACAGGTGTAAAAGGATATTTGATTGTGGTTTGGATTTGCATTTCCATGATAATTACTAATGTTGAACAGCTTTTCATGTACTTGTATGCCATCTGTAAGGCTCTGGAAAAAAATGCCTATTCAGATTCTATGCTCATTTTTTTAAAAGATTTTCTTTATTTGACAGAAACACAGCTAGAGAGGAACACAAGCAGGGGGAGTGAGAGAGGGAGAAGCAGGCCTCCCGTGGAGCAGGGAGCCTCATGCCAGCGTTGATCCCGGGACTCCCGGATCATGACTTGAGCCAAAGGCAGAGGCCTAACAACTGAGCCACCCAGGCGCCTCCCTCTGCTCCTTTTTTAATCAGATTTTTCTGTTATTGTTATGGAGTTGTATGAGTAGATAATGACCCCTTTTTTGGAATGTTAATGCCTTATCAGATAATACATTTGCAAAAACCTTCTCCCATTCAGTAGGTTGCTTTTTTTTTTTTACTTGATTTACTTCACTATGTGAAGTTTAGTTTAATGTAGTCCCATTTATTTTTTCTTTTGTTTCCCTTGCCTTTGGAGCCAGACCCAAAAACATCAGTAAGACCAATGTCAAGTGTCTTAGCAGCTATGTTTCTTCTGGTAGTTTTACAGACCTTATATTTAAGTCCTAATCCTTTTGAGTTGATTTTTGTGTACAGTATAAGATAATGATCTAGTTTTCCCAACACCCATTTATTGAAGAGACTCTCCTTTCATCAATGTATATTCCTGCATTCTCTGTCATAAATCAATTGACTGTGTATGTGTAGGTTTATTTCTAGACTCTCCATTTTGATCTACATGTCTGTTCTTCTGACAAAATCTATTGTTTTGATCACTAAAAGTTTGTAGTATGGTTTGAAATCAGGAAGTGTGATACATTCAACATTGTTCTTTCTTAAGATTGTTTAGCTATTCAAGGTCTTTTGAAGTTCCATATTATTTTTTAGGATTATTTGTTCTAGTTCTGTGCAAAACTAGATTGGTATTTTGATAGGGATTGCATTAAACCTATGGATTGCTTTGGGAAGTATGGACATTGTAACAGTATTATTTCATCTACTCCATGAACATGAAATATTTTTCCTTTTTTTTGTGTCATCTTCCATTTCTTTCATCAGCATTTTATAGTTTTCAGAGTACAGGTATTTTATGTTCTTGCTTAAATTTATTCCTATGTATGTTAGTCTTCTTCTTCTTCTTTTTTTAAATAAGATTTTAGTTGAGAGAGTGAGTGAGAGAGAGAACACAAGCCGGGGGGAGAGGCAGAGGGAGAAGCAGGCTCCCCTCTGATCAAGAAGCCCAATGGGGGACTCGATCCCAGGACCCTGGGATCATGACCTGAGCCAAAGGCAGATGCTTAACTGACTGAGCCACCTAGGTGGGTGCTCTGTATGTTAGCTTTCTGATGAGATCATAAATGGGATGATTTTCTTAATTTCTCTGACAGTTCATTGTATAGAAACACAAGAGACTTGTAAATATTAGTTTTATATCCAGAAACCATACTGAATTTATATATTAGTTCTAATAGTTTCTTGGTGGAATCTTCAGGATTTTCTATCTAGTATCATGTCATCTGAAAATGGTGGCAATTTTACTTCTTCCTTTACAATTTGGATGCCATGGGATCCAATTATGGGGATGTCATCAAAGTAAAAAAATCCTCTGCACAGCGAAGGAAAAATCAACAGAACTAAAAAGCAACACTTTTGGAATGAGAGAAGGTATTTGCAGATGGCATATGTGATAATGGGTTAGTAACCAAAATATATAAAACAAATACTCCATTTAAAAAGGGCAGAAGATATGAACAGACATTTTTCTAAAGAAGATATCCAGATGGCCAGCAAACACATGAAAAGATACTCAATACCACCCATCTAGAGGAAACTACAAGTCAAAATCACCAGGAGATATTACCTCAGACCTATCAGAATGGATAGAATCAAAAACACAAGAAAAAACAGGTGTTGATAAGGACATGGTGAAAGGGGAAAGCTCTTGAACTGCTGGTGGGAATGCAAACTGGTGCAGCCACACTGGAAAACAATATGGAGGTACCTCAGAAAGTTAAAAATAGAACTACCCTACAATCCAGCAATTGGACTAGTAGGTATTTACTCAAAGAATACAAAAACACTAATTTGAAGGGATACATGCACCCTAATGTTTATAGAAGCATCATCTACAATAGCCAAATTACATAAGTAGCCCAAGCGTCCATTGATTGATTAATGGATAAAGAAGATGTGGTAGGCGTGTGCGCGCGTGTGCACACACACACACACACACACACACACAGGAATATTACATAGCCATGAACAAAATGAAATATTGTCATTTGCAAGGACATGGGTTGAGTTAGTATGATGCTAAGCAAAACACATGAGAGAAAGACAAATACTATATTTTCTTACTCATGCATAGAATCTAAGAAGTAAAACCAATGAGTGAAGAAAAAGAAAAGAGATAGGCAAACCAAGAAATAGACTGTTAACTATAGAGAACAAACTGACGGTTTCCAGAAGGGAGGTGGATGGGGGGATGGGTAAAATAGGTAATGGGGACAAAGAGGTGCACTTGATGTGATGAGCATAGGGTGTTGTATCAAAGCATTGAATCACTAAATTTTATTCCTGAAACTAATATTACGCTGTGTGTTAGCTAACTGGAATTTGAAGACTTCAAAAAAATTATGTATTTAGTATTTATGTTAGTAATCAAACTAAAAGTAATGCCAACAATAAAAATATCTCGGTTCACTGAAATATTTGAAAATTTGATATGTAGACATATTTTCCTATTTGATGAAAATTGTCAAAACAAAACAGTCCCATCTCATTAAATTGTCAACGAGTATATGACAAGTATATAATATATATCCTGAAAGCATATATATATTCATTATATATATATATTCATTATATCCATTATATATATATATCTAATTTAGACAAGGTAGGCAGTACAATATACAGCTACCACATTGCCTAATATTTTAAGTGCTTTAGTCAAGGTCAAGACTGGTTGTTAATGAGGAATCCAAATTTTGAGTCAAACACATCTGAATATAAAAATACATTAAGACAATCTATTTTTCCAATAATTAGAGTGTTTTTCTAAAGGAAATGATAATACATAGCAAATAATTCATGAATTTTAGAAGGTGTTACTTTCCCAAATCATCCCAATTAAATGCAGTATAAACTATTTAAAAATGTTTTAACATAGTAACATACAAAGTAATTTTTCTGAATCACATTTTTGTTAGATATTTCCTTCTAAGATTTTTATTAAGATTATTATTATCTAAGATTATTATTAAACATTCATAATCTTGCTGAAACATTTTTATTTACTATATTAAAGTCTTCAGTTCAGGCATTTTTTTAAAAGCCATTCTCCTTTACCTCTTCAAGCATAGGCCCTTTTATATGTCTGCTATTTTGGTTTTCCATCTCACACTATTGTGTAAGAAATTCAAAAGCAAATACTCCCTCCCTCCCTCCCTTCCTTCTTTTGCCCTAATGCTAACATAGAGCATAGCACATAGAAGTTCCCAATAGACTCTTCTTAAATGCATTGGTATTTGACAAGAAAGAAAATGGAAATAAAATTATAAGAGAAGAGCAGCTTTTTCCTTTGAAAATCATAGTTTAAATTCAGTGGGGAGTATTAATGATGCTGCATAAATGACTTCCTATTTCACTGAAGTGTTTAATAAGGCCTTTAAAACAGTACTTCATTGCATCCTGCTCATCAAAGCAACATTTGGGACTCTTTTTGGTTCCTAATAAGTGATAAATAACAACAGGATTTGAGGTTTGCTTAAGGACATAAGGAGAGTTAGCTAAGCCATTTCTACATGCTCCTTTATAACTGGGCTGATATAATTTTAGTTTATTATGTCTACAATTTACATAGGTATATTTTCAGTTGCCTCCTTTATTAACTTATATGGTATATTTTTAAAAAAGAAAACCAAATACAAAACCTTAGGTAATGTAACATAATAAACTAATAATTTTTATTCTCACTCCCTTATTAAAATCACAGTTCACAAAGAGTTTAAATTACTCCTTACTTTTTGTGTGTTGTAATGTTGGGTAAGGATGAACTTGATACAGTTCATGTTCTAACCCTACATAGTAATGCATTCTTAATTCAAAGTGACATCCTAAGAGGAAGAAAAATATACATAAAGCCTTTGAAAAACATTTTTCATTTGAATAGATTTTGAAAACCAGAGGATCAAATGACAAAACTCAGAATTGTTTCTGCCCAAATTGTGTGGGGCATGGAGTACACCAAACGAGAGAGAGACATGGGAAGGAATGCCCAGCCCACAATTTGTCTCCCTTTTCTGAAAACTGCCACATTTTCCATTTCAATAAATCTGTAAGCATAGTTCCAGGTGTCATGTTTGTACTATGTGACAGTACCTTCTAGCCAGGGCTGACTGGACCAAGATTATTGATACCTGTCTCACAGCGGATACACAGATGCTCCCCCTGGAGTGTTTTACTTGAGATACATCAACCGAGAACTTGTACACTCAGTCATCCTCAATAGCAAACAACTAGGGGAAAGGCCCATGTCCCCATCGTTCCTATAGCTTGATTATTTAATTTTCCTTGAATTCTATTACTATAGAAACCACACATACACATACACACACACGTGTGCATGCTTTGAATACCAAAGTGTATTTGATTTGCTTTTCTATCTCCTGCAAGGAATATATATCATTAATATTCACAACATGACTTGAAAAATCAGGTATATTTCAGGATGAAAAGATGCTGCTGCTAAAGAATTGAAGTAAACAAGGACCATGGGTATTTTCAATGACATACAGTAGATTCCTTTTATCTATGGGTTGACGTACCAAGATCTCCAGGGAAAGTCTGAAACTGTGGATATGACCAAACCTTATGGACACTGTTTTTCCCTATACATGCATACATATGATAAACTTTAATTTGTAAATCAGCACAGTGAGAAATTTACAGTAATAAAAAATAGAACTATAGCAATATACTACAATATGTTATGTGAATATTGTCTTATTGAACTATACTCATTGTTCTTGTGGTGATGTGAGATGCTACAATACCTGTGGGATGAGATGAAGAGAAATAAATGACAGGCACTGTGATGTAGTGTTAGGCTGCTAGTGACCTTGTGATTTTACATTAGAAGGAGGATCATCTGCTTCCGTAATACCACTGACCGCGGATAACTGAGACTGCAAAAAGCAAAACCGCAGATAAGGGGAGACTACTGTATGATCGCATTGGATGTAGAATTTTTTCAAGACTGGGAGCATGTCAGTATTGTGTTCTATAGATAAACCTGTAAAGGAATGTATAGGAAGTAATGTTGTATAATGTTCCTTCAAGTTAAACTTGTATATCAATAAGAACTTTTATAAAAATTCTTCTATATGACCACACTTTTTGCATAAGACTTAAAAATAATATATAAATTCTATCCCATTTTTTTCAATTAAAAAATAAACTCTGACATAAAATGAGTTTGATTTATTCAATTGGTTAATTATTATTTTGAAGAAGGTAAAATTAGGTAGAGAAGTCCAGAAGTATACAAGTGTATATGTATACATATCCAAGAAATCATAATTTCTAACACCTCATCCTAATTCAGTGTTCATAATTCAATCCTAAAAGAAAGCAATACAGACATGTTGGAAGAGAGTAGTCCTCCCTTATCTCAAGATTCGTTCTCCTATCCCCCCTCCTTCATAGGTGGTCATCAGATGTGAATTTTATGCTCATTGCTCCAGTCCATTTGTTCTATTTTCCACATACAGTTCCTGTTATTTTTTAAGATTTTATTTCTTTGACAGAGAGAAACACAGTCAGAGAGCGAACACAAGCAGCAGGAGTGAGAGAGGGAGAAGCAGGCCTCTTGCCGAGCAGGCAGCCCGATGCGGGACTCGATCCAGAGACTCTGGGATCATGACCTGAGCTGAAGGCAGAGGCTTAACCACTGAGTCACCCAGGCACCCTTCCACATACATTTCGATATCCAAAAATAATACATGGTAGTGTGTGTGTGACCTTTACCAATTTACTTACGTGCTATGTGCCCTTAGTAAAACTAAGCATCTGTTCAGAGCAATCTATGCTCCCCTCCTCATACTGTGTGGTACTTCTGTTCACCCTCAAATAACATTTCATAGAGTTTCTCACATCCAATGTGTGGTTATTTGATTAGTTTCTCCCTGTGGAATATGAGTGGAAGTAATTTGTGTCAATTCTGTGCTTGTGATTTTTAACAGCTAATGTGTCTTTTCCACCTTTTCTTCCCCATCCAATGGGTAAATGCAGAGGATTCTGAGATCAAAGAGATGGTGGATCAAACAGATGGGAGAAGTCTGGAGGCTTGCATCACTCCTGTAGGAAAGCCATATGCAACCATGAACTGGGATGTGAGCATGCAATCCATGGCTGTTAACTCTCTGAAGTTTGGGGTTTGGTTTGTTCTAGTAGCTAGCATGAAAATAATGTGTATACTAGCATACTTTCCTATCATTCTAAGACCTTCCTCTTTTTCATTCAACGTTATGTTTGGGATATGTCATTACTATGACATGTAGACATAATACAGATTTTCTCAAAAGCAACACTACTGGCATTTTGACCTGGACAATGCTTTGGTGTATGGGGGAGGAGAGCTGTTTTTTGCATTCTAGGATGGTCAGCAGCATCCCTGGTTTCTACGCACTAGATGCCAGTAGAACATCCTCCTCTGCAGTTATTACAATTTAAAAAAAAGTCTCCAAACTCTGCCAAATGTCCCCTAGGTAGCAATAGCACACTCAGTTGAAAAAGATGCATGTGACACAACCCTTTTAGCTACTTAATAGCATTCCATCACATGCATTAAGGATATTTATGGTATCTTCACTATTAAAATATTGTTGCAATCAACAGTTGCAAATGATTTTGAACTAAGTTGTGCTACCCATACTAATTATCTGAGAAGAAGCTTCTTTTCTTGGGGAGAAGGTCCAAGATGGTGGAGGAGTAGGAGACCTAAATTTTGTCGGGTTGGAGGAATTCAACTTGATAGCTATCAAACCATTTGGAACCCCTATGAACTCAACAGGAGATTGAAGGGAAGAATAGCAGCAATTCCATGAATAGAAAAGCAACCTGGGTGGGGGGGAAGGGCTGGCTTCCAGCAACCAGTAGAGCAGCGGAGCACAAAATCGGAACTTCTAGAAGTCGGCTCCAGTAAGGGACCTCACTCTGGCGGCTAAGTGTGGGGTGGAACACTCGCTGGGACAGTGTGGTCTCAGGACGCTCGGGGTCACAGAAAGACCGGGGGTGCCTTTGTGTGGCAAGAGCTCCAAGGTATTGGAGCAGGGAAGCCGGCTGCAAAGATGGAGCCAAGGAGTAGGCTCTCAGCTTGGGGTTGCCATAAACTGTGATTCATGGCACAGTCATGCCAGTACTTATCAAGTAGGGACCCCACCAGTGGCTGATCCGGGGAGACTCACCTTCCTACAGCAGGAGGAGTGGTGTGGGATCCCCACGCAGGAGCCTGCCATAGGAATCTGCTGGATTTGGAGATTCCAAATGGGACCAAGTGCCAGAGATAAAAAAGCTCCTTCGGTCACAGGCTGGGTGAGCACAGAGTGTGGTCACAGCCGGAAACCAGGGAGACAGGCACGATTGACAGCCTTTCTCTGAGGGCGCACTGAGTAGTAGATCCTGAGCTCTCAGCTCCTTGGAGTCAGAGACTGGGAGACCGCCATCTTCATTCCCGTCCTCCAAAGCTGTACGGAAAGCTTTCAGGGAACAAAAGCTCCTGAGAGTGAACCTGAGCTCTTGCTTAGCCTGAGCCCTGGCAAGGGCAGAGCAGTTCTGCCTCTGGCAAAGACATTTGAGTATCACTGCAATAGGCCCTTCCCTGGGAAGATCAATAAGAACATCCATCCAAGTCCAAGTTCACTGATCGATGAGAACTACAAAACACTAGTCCTAGAGCAATACAGCACATAGAATTCATGGCTTTTCCCCTATGATTCTTTAGACTTTCAACTATAATTGCCAAACTGTGGAAAGAGCCAAGGTGCCCTTCAGCAGACGAATGGATAAAGAAGATGTGGTCCATATATACAATGGAATATTACACCTCCATCAGAAAGGATGAATACCCAATTTTTGTAGCAACATGGATGGGATTGCAGGAGATTATGCTGAGTGAAATAAGCAAGCAGAGAAAGTCAAGTATCATATGGTTTCACTTACTTGTGGAACATAAGGGATAATATAGAGGACAATAGGAGAAGGAAAGGAAATGGGATGTGGGATAAATCAGGGAGGGAGACAAAACAAAAGACTTTGGACTCAGAAACAAACTGAGGGTCTTGGAGGGGAGAGAGTGGGGAGATGGGCAAGCCTGGTGGTGGGTATTGAGGATATGTATTGCATGGAGCACTGGATGTGGGGCATAAACAATGAATCTTGGAACACTGAAAAAATAAAAAAATAAAAAATAAATAAATAAGCTTCTTTTCTTCCATTCCAAAAGAGGAAAGCACTAAATTATGTAGTTCTGAAAAATAAAGGACAGATAAATGAGGGGATTAAAATTTAGAGTGCTAAGCCAGCACAAAATGATGCTGAATTCTACACTGGGACATGTTCACTTCTTATTTGTTAATTAATGGAATGGATGGTTTTAAGTTAGTAAGATCATCCAAATGGCCCCAGTATCTATTTCTTGGTATTCCTCTATGATTTTTACATTCTCCAAACCAATACCTACCATCCAGCTCATCTTCATTTCCTGTCACTACTCACTGCCAAATATACTTTCATTTGAGGCCAACAGCCTTCCTTAAGCTACCTGCAGATGTGAAAGGGACTCCCAAAGAGAGAATTTTTATCCACTGATGATAATGTGTCCTTGATGACTCTAACTTTAGTTTAAGGACCAGAAAAAAACAAATCTTTACAAAAATATTCCCTCAAATGGAAGTACACAGATTATTAGTTCAAAGTCTTCTAAAATGATGTCAGATCCAAATTCAACAGGGCAGGATCATAAGAAGGACTGTACTTCCTAGACCTGGACACAACTTACCTTGGGTCTTTAGTGTCTTGCTCACCTATGCCACTGATGACTGATGGGTTAAGGTAATCTATATTGCCAAGTAGTGTATCTATTACTGTCAATGTGGTCATCCAGCTTTTTAAGGTCTTTGGCCCACTAAATTAGAAACTCTGTCTAAACTGATTGCATAGGTAAGCACAGTTTCTTCCAGCCAATCTGTACTTGACCTGTAACCCTGTACTCCTGACCTTCTGCCCAATGTCCTCTTCAGGGCAAATAGCATCAGACTTGCCTCCCCCCCTTAAAAGTGTACCTCTCATCATTACATTCTCCCTAATCCTTCAGTGACTTCCTATTCACCTTGGAATAAAGTTAAAAATCTTTCTAGACTCTGGGGCACCTGGGTGGCTTAGTTGGTTAAGTGTCTGACTCTTGATTTCAGTTCAGGTCATGATCTTGGGGTCATGAGATCGAACCCTGAAGTGGGCTCTATGCTCAGTTTGGAGTCCATTGGAGATTCTCTCCTTCCCTCTCCCTCTGCCCCACCCCTGCTCTTTCTCTCTCTCTCTCATTAATAAATAAATCTTAAAAAAAATCTTTCTAGACTTGAAAGTTCCCTGTCAAACTCTCCTTCTTCATTACATGGAACTTATCCCAGACTAACCCCTAAACTCCAGATATAATGACTGGCCTCTTTCAGTTTCCCAAGTTCACCAACTTGTTCAAACCTGAGGGCCTTTGTATGCATTATCTCTCTGTAGTAAATATCCTCCCCATTCTTCTCCTCAATTTTCATAGTTTAGAACTTCTCAGCATAGATGTCAAGGTTACTAGATCATTGAGGATTATAAGCACTTCAAGAGCTTATTGGTATCATTGTTTTATCCTTGCATTATAATGCCAATTATCTTGTACCATGCTTGGAGCCTAAAAAGGCTCAGTTACTGCAAACACAAGCAAATGTGACCTGAGCTGTAAACAAACTTGTACCCAAAGACTCAAGAGAAAGATGGGACTGTGAGGTTTCTGAGTTTCTGTACTCAAGGTCAAACAAGGATGCCTTTAAGCTTGATTCTATTTTGACCATCAAGTGACTATTTTTTTATCTCACAACAAAATATACTTACAGCTTTTTATTAAAAAGTCTTTATTGTTGAAAATGCTACAGGAAAAACAACTTTGTATCTCAAATGTAAATAAAATTTTCTGAGCCCCAGACTCTCATCTTTTTCTTGAAAACAACTCTTTTCATATTATGATTTTTAGAAATTGTGTACAAATTGTTTTTTCATAAAAGAGTCAGGAGTCATTCTGCAATAAATGGATGGAATATATGGACAGAATATAGGATTTGAGTAATTTTTTAAATCTAGGGAAAATTCAGAATAAGATGTTGGAGATTTTTTTTTGTTTATTTCACACAAAAAGGCACAACTCACATTTAATAATTTAAATTGTATACAGGCTCCATAACATTTTCAATACAATTTACACATTTAAAAAAAACCTGTATTCTAATTTGGTTTGACAGTAAGGGAATTTTTGATATGGTTTCTCAAGAAGGACCACAGTTTTCAATTTAAGACTAAATTAAGATGAGGGGTGCCTGGATGGCTCAGTTAGTTAAGCGTCTGCCTTTGGCTCAGGTCATGATCCCAGGGTCTTGGATGGAACCCTGTGCTGGGCTCCCTGCTCAGTGGGGAGTCTGACTCTCCCTCTTCCTCTGCTCTCCCCCCCCCGACTCCTCCATGCTTACTCTCTCCTGTACATTCTCTCTCTCTCTCCAATAAATAAGTAAAATCCTTTTTTAAAAAAGACTAAGTTAAGATGAATTCATGACAGAAGATATTTTTATATCCATCAACCAAGACTCTTTCATTGGAGAATACTCATTCAGGGTGTGTGTCCGTCAATACAGCATGCCAGATAGCTTTCCATTTCACACCCGAAAGAGTTTCTGTGTTATTCTCTATGAGAGTTATTAACAAAATAATAGTTTGCATTAGGTAATTGTTTCCTGGTATGATAGATTTTTGGATGTCATCATTTCAAGAATGATTTCTTGAAAAATCAAAAGCAAAACAAAAACAAAACTGCTGACTTCCAGAGTCAGTGCCACTTTTCTGTAAGATAAATAATGATTTAAAAGGAAACAATTTTAAAATGAGTTCCATTGTATTCCAGACATCTATTTCCTACTACTTACTGAACTAATTCTGCCTCAAATTTGACATGACCAGAATCTAAAAATAAAGTGCATTCCACTTCAAATCATCTTCTCCTCAGGTGTACCCTATCTTAAATGGAAGTGCCCTTTACTAAAACTCTATCAGATTTTTCAAGTCATCTGGGATGTCTCTCCCTCCCATCATTCAATCAAGCCTCAACTTGGTCAGGTTCTGCTAGACAAAAGTTTTTATTTTAAAGTCAAATGCCTTATTCCAGTCCAAATCACAGTATTTTCATGACTAGACAATCATTCCAACCTCATACCTGGTCTTTTTTGCAAACTTACTCAGACTGGTGAGCCTGCAAGCCCCACTCAGATATCCTCTGTTCCAATGACTTCCACATGGGAGTCATGATGATCTTCAAAAGGATAAAGATGATTATGTCAATCCATTTGACTACACCTCACTAGTGGTTCCCTATTTCTCTTGAAATAACATCCAAAAATGGTTAACAATCTGTAGGATGCTGCATAAAGAGAAGTAGTCTCTGTTTATCCCTCAAGACCCATATCAATTGATTACTCTTTCCCCACTCTAGCCATGTTTGTCTTTCATTCTTGAGATGTACTTTCTCCTTTACATCTCAGGTCTTTAAGACATGCATATCTCATAAAGACAGCAGAGAGCCCGACGTGGGCCTCAATCCCAGAGTACATCTTACCACCACCCCAAAGTAATATAAACTAGTAAAGTGCATCTCATTTCCTTATTTCATGATTAATTTTTATCTTCAAGTGAATTAAGGACCACCACAAACCTGGCTATAGGTGGAAGATTTTGTTTACTTGCTTCATGTGATCACAAAATAATGTAAAGTTGACAATAGAATAAATTTGTTGTCTCTTAAAAATACATTGAGTCCTTGCTCATCCTAAAAGAGAAGATGCATCTCCATAAAGCAATCTCTTTTTAATATGAAAATAATTTTTCTCAAGCAAGTAGTAGATTCTTACCTATTTCCATTAATCCTTCTATATTGCCTTCTAATCACATTATTTTTTTGTGAATTCACTGCTTTGTTCTAAATATAAAAGTTTTAAATTATCGAATAGTAACTTTCACTAGAAAAAAGCTTTAAAAATTACCCATAACTACATCACAGAGATACACTCAATTATTTGAAGACCATCTCCAAAAAATACTCATCTGTGAGAGTCTCTTTCTGTCTTGCATTTTGTCTCTATCTTACATTCTTATTCAATATACCTTATCTTAAACATACTACAAATACCATTTTATAATCTATTTTCAAAATTCTTCAGTAGGTCACAGACATGTTTCTACTTGTATTCATAAAAATGCTGTAATATTTTGATGGTTGCACAATTTTCTATTCATCACGTTGTCATAACTTATTTAACTCTATTTTTAGGGACTATTTAGGATGTAGCCCATGTAAACAATATTGCAAATTTAAGACATGGGCCCATTCTAAATTTTAATTCCTATTGCCTATATAATCTCCAATATACTTCTGAGAATATACTTATTCTTCCACCAGTAGTGTATGAGAATTCCCATTTTTGCTAATAATGGAATAAGTGACAACTGTAGGTTTATTCTCAGACCTCTACTCAAACTACTATAACAATCTTATGGGGTTTTGGCATCTCTCCCTTCTCTCCTACTCACCTTTGAAAAACTCAATTTAGAGTCCACTTTGAAATCCTTTCATATAAGGCTCTAAGTCAGCTAAATTATATTCACTACCAACAAAAGATGCAGATTCCTCTCAACACTATCTGCCTATTGGAACCTCAAAACTATTTTAAAATAGTGGTGTAGGTAACATCTACATTTTCTACATTGAAATTAATCAAATGTATTTATCCTGAATATTATGTTCCATAATTAGAAATGTCTCATCAACAAAAGATCCTTAGTTAACTCTTGGAGATCTATGTTATTTTAAATAAACAAATACACATATTTAGAATCTCCCCAAAATAATGAACTCTTTCTATTACAAAACTTGATTTAAAAGTTATTCCTTTGTAATTTGTAATACAGATTACTAGTGGGGGAAAATCCCCTAAGCTAGGCCTTCCTATATAATTGGATATGTGAAAGTACACCTAAAACAGTAAAATAGAGCTTGGGTTTTGGGTTCTGGAAATAGTAGACCACATTGTACAATGAATGAAAGAAAAGAGGAGGGAAAAGATGAAGGGAAAAGGGAAAAGTAGAGAGAGAAAAGATGCTGGGAAAGAATCTTTAAGTATGTCTTTTTGGGTTTGCTTTCATCTATTGCCTGTTGAGCCCTGTTTGATCTGGCTCTCACACTACTGTCTAAAGTCATCTCCCATTGCTGCTCTTTCTGCTGCTCTTTCTACTCTAACCACACAAGTCATATTTTTCTATTTCTTGATCATGCCAAGTTCATCCTTCCCTTTGTGCTTTCTGCACTTCTAACTGGAGTTCTTTGATCCAAATCATGACATACAATGATCTGTTTATTATTAGTTTAGGTATCAGCTCAAAAATCACTGCTTTATAGAGGACTTTCCTTCCTTTTTAATTATGAAGAACTGCTAAAATAGATTCATGTTCTATCAATTGTACAATTATCATTCATATTAGAAATGTGCTTATTGCCTATCTTAGCTCATTAGAATGTAAGCTCCATGAAACACAGCATTGTCTCTTTTTCACCCTAAACTTCCCAGTGACTAAGAGAGTACTTTTTAAAAATTTTTTTAAAGATTTTATTTATTTATTTGACAGAGAGATCACAAATAGGCAGAGAGGCAGGCAGAGAGAGGAGGAAACAGGCTCCCTGTCGAGCAGAGAGCCCGACATGGGCCTCAATCCCAGGACCCTGAGATCATGACCTGAGCCAAAGGCAGAGGCTTTAACCCACTGAGCCACCCAGGCACCCTAAGAGAGTACTTTTTAACTGCCCATAGCAGGCAGTGGTTCACTGGGATTAGAGTTTGGCTCAAAGTGACAGAAAACTGAAGATAATAGATGCTAAAAACAGCGGAAATTTCCTTCTCTCTCAAACAAGAAGACACAGTTGAGAGCCAGTTGAGATGTTCTCTCATGAACATCAGAGACATAGAAAATTTGTATTAGTGATTTGTCTTCTTCAACATGTGACTTCCTTTTGTAGTCCAAATGGCTACACCAGCCATCATATTTCCATTCCAAGTTGAAGTGAAAAAGGATAAGAAAGATGGGAGAAAAAAAGACCATGATTTATCTTTCTGGAACTTTCACACGTGAATTTCTGATTCTGGCCCAATTGTCAGAACAAGGCCATACAGTCATACCCAGCTTCAGTGGAATGTGAGAAATGTACATTTTCCTTTGGAAAATTAGGGGCTCAGCTAAAAATCAGTGATTCTACTTCTATATGAGAGGATAGATCGTGGGGTGAAACTGGTCATTTCTGCTTCATTCACTCAAGGTTGAATTAACAACATTCCGTAATACTTTTCTCACAGCCAAGATTTTCCAGATGCCCACTGTCCATAAGTTATCAACTAAAGCCCATTTCACACTACTGAACTTGGGTTAAACATTTAATATGAATATATTTTCCCTCTTCCACCCAAAGCAATAATTCATGGTATAGATAATATCAAGTTATGTGTCCTATAGATATGACAAAAATTTTCACATTAATGTATAGACTGATAACTACATATGTTAGTAGTGAGAGAACTATATTATATACCATGTAATTGGTAAAGAGTTAATACTGTAAGAAGTTAGGTGAAAATAACAAGTCAGCACACAGCAGATTTTGGGGGGAAGTATCACTTGGATCCCTTCCTGTTTTTTGTTTTTTTTTGAATTCTTCCCTTGTCAGTCTTTCCAACTTGCTATATTTTTAAAAACAGTTTTATTAAGACATAAATCATATATCACATAATTCATCCACTTAAAGTGTATACAACAAAGGTTTTTTTTCTCATATATTTATACAGTTTTGCTATGATCACAGTTCCATTTAAAGCATTTTTGTTATCCTCTAAAGAAATCCTATACTGATTAGCAGTTACTCCCAATTTCTCTTTCACCCACATGCTCTCATCCCTAGACAACCACAAATCTATGTTCTGTCCCTATAGATTTGCCTATTCTAGACATTTCATAAATGGAATCATATGTTATTTGGTGTTCTGTGGCTGGCTTCTTTCACTCAGTACGATATTTCCAAATTTCATCCATCCTGTAGTGTATATTAGTATGTCTTTACTTAATATTGCTGAAAAATACTCCATTTAGTTGATATATCACTTCTGTTTATCTGCTCTACAGTAAACAGATATTTGGGTTTCTTCCTTCTGGCTTTTATAAATATTGCTGTATGTATATCCATGTACAAGTTTTCACATGCATCTATATTTTCATTTCTCTTCAGTATAACACAGGAGTGGAATTGCTGGGTCATATGGTAACTTAATGCTTATAATTTAATTTAGAGGAACTGCCAAACTCTTTTCAGAAGTAGCAGCACCATTTCACATTCCCATCAGGGTAACGGGGATTAAAGAGGGCACTTGTTGGGATGAGCTTTGGGGGTTGTATGGAAGTGATGGGTCACTAAATTCTATTCCTTCAATGAATAGTACAGTATATGTTAACTAACCGGTATTTAAATAAAAACTTGAAACAAAAAACAAGTACATGAGGATTCAAATTGCTCCACATGCTCACCAACATTAGTTTGTTTTTGTCATAGTTCTTAAAGCCATCTGAGTGAATGCAAAGTGGTACCTCCCTGTGGTTTTGACTTGCATTTACTGGATAGCTAATGACGTTAAATGTCTTTTTATGTGGTTTTTTTTTTTTTTGATAACTGTAGACCTTCTCAGATTTTCTTTAGAAATATGTGTATCCAAATCTTTTGCCCATTAAAAAATCAGTTATTTAACTTTAAAATTATTGTAATTGTTTACAAATATTCTGGATGCTAGTTGTCATATATATGATTGCAAAATTTTTTCTGATTTTGTGCGTTGTCTTACCATTTTCTTGATAGTATCATCTGAACTGCAAGAGGTTTTTTTTCTTATAAAACTGAATTTAGGGCACCTCTGTGGCTCAGTGGGTTAAAGCCTCTGCCTTCAGCTCAGGTCATGATCTCAGGGTCCTGGGATCGAGGCCTCGTTGGGCTCTCTGCTCATCAGGGAGTCTGCTTCCTAGTCTCACTCTGCCTGCCTCTCTGCCTACTTGTGATCTTTCTCTGTCAAATAAATAAATAAAATCTTTAAAAAATACCATGAATTTATTTTTTCTTTTGATGTCTGTACTTTTGGTGTCACATCTAACATATCATTGACTAAACCAAGATCAGGATTACTCACATTTTATTCTAAGATGTTTATAGTTTTACCTTTTTTTCTAGTTCTATAGTCCGTTTTGAGTTAATTTCTGTATATGATGTGAAGTAGGGGTCCAATTTCATTCTTGTGCATGTGGATCTCCACTGGTCCCATCATAATTTGGTGAAAAGATAATTCTTTTCCATTTGTATACTCTTGGCTTCTCTCCCTTCACTCTAATAAGTCACTCAATGAGTCAAAAGCAGGCACTATCAATAAGAAGCAAGGCTAGGGTATATGTTTGTCTGGGAGAAAATTTTGGGGTGGTTACCTTGTATTTACTCAAGAAAACTTAAGTCATAACCACCATTTGTGGGTAAGAAAAATGGACATATATACTTTGCATTTATAAGCTCTGCTTTATTATATATATTTTTTGAAAAGATATATATTTATTACTAAATACTGAAATGTTTAATACCGGAAAAACATTTGCAAATATTTTTTTCTTAAAGATTTTATTTATTTATTTGACAGAGAGGGATCACAAGTAGGCAGAGAGGCAGGCAGAGAGAGAGAGAGAAAAGGAAACAAGCTCCCTGGGCCTCAATCCCAGAACCCTGAGATCATGACCTGAGCCAAAGGCAGAGGCTTTAATTCACTGAGCCACCCAGGCACCCAACATTTGCAATGATTTTAAAGAAATTTTTAATTTCCTAGCTGATAGTCTTTTTTTTTAAAGATTTTATTTATTTGACAGAGAGAAACACAGTGAGAGAGGGAACACAAGCAGGGGGAGTGAGAGAGGTAGAAGCAGGCTTCCTGCTGAGCAGGGATCCTGATGCAGGATCATAACCTGAGCCAAGGCAGCCGCTTAAAGACTGAGCCATCCAGGCGCCCCTATCTCATAGTCTTTTACTTAACATATAGTTCATCTTTTATGAACAGAATTATTTCAGCCTCATTACAAGAAAAAAAAAAGGATGAAAGGGCACTAAAGTGCTTTAGTGATTTGGAAATTAGCTTTTATGACCTTTGGCAATATATTACAGAAATCATTCCAGCAACATACACTATTTCAAGTGCATAAACAAAAGGCAAATTCTTGAATTGTTTGGTAAGTTCCTACTTATGAATCACTGTAGGAACTTACTAAACATCAAGAAATAAAAGAATATAAAGATGTAAGAGTCAAAAAAAGAGTTAAACCTCTGATTTTTGGTTTTAGAAATGAAAAGCATTAGACACTTTGAAATTAAAGTTGTGCTCAGGAGCTGGCTTTTTTACTGCCTCATGAGAGCTAAATGTTACATTTTAAGGAATTTTGTAAGCCTACTATAAAACATAGCCCTTTCACTAGTACAGTTTACTACTCCCTTTGCTTGTGATGTTCTTCATATCTTTGTATCGGGGTACTAAAATGCTATGTGATGGTAAGCTACTATACATCTCTTCCAAAATCCACTCTCAGTAGTGTCAAGTTGGCAGTATGAATTTGGATATGGCTGAAGAATTTAAGTCACAGAAATCAGCAAACACTACAAATCAGAGCTTGGCTTTTTTTTTTTCTTCAGTAAGCTGGTCGTTAAGATACAGGCATAGGTAGTAGATATAGATATAGATCTGTAGAGATAGGTAAAGATACATATTGATATAGATCTAAATATATAAATTCAGCTATCTATACCAGCAAGAGAAATAAATGAAAACTTTAACAGAAAATTTGTCTTACGAATGAAGAGAATGTGGTATACACATATAACGGAATATTACTCAACCATAAAATGAAGGAAATCCTGACATGTCACAGCATGGATAAACCTGGAGAATATTATGCTAAGTGAAATAATTCAACAGCAGAAGAGCATAGACTGCATGATTCCACCACAAGAGACATCTAAGCTTATCTAACTCATAGAATCAGAAAGGAGAATGGTGCTTGCCATGGACTGCGGAGGAAGGAGGAAAGTTCTACAGATCATTTGTCAACTATTATGTTTATAGTTTAAAATGTAAATACTATACTCTATACTTAAAAATGTGTTAAGAGTGCAGATCTCATGTTCTCTGTTTTTACAAGAAAAATAACAGTAATAATAAGCAAAGTAAAAATAAAGTCTTATTCTAAACAAATTGAGAAATGAGCCTAGAGAATGACCATGAAAGCTATGATAACACACAATAAACAGACCACATCTACAAATGTCTATACAGGGCTGTTGTGAAATCAATTTATTAGACATTGACAAAGTAACTGACTACTTCCCACCACTTTCTGTGCTAGAAAGAACAAGGAGTCAGAAATAGTCACTGCCAATATGAATCCCAAATTCCACAAATGGACATGGAGTTTTATAAACTATATAACAAGACAGATCAATGGTGGATGAACTAGTATTTTTTTAGCATTAAAAAAACTCTCTTTAAGAACAAATCATATATTACAAACTTTCTTGTTTTCAGTATATCATTATATGATTTTTAGTAAATTTGAATAGTTGTGCAACCACTGCTATAGTCTAGTTTTATATTACGATTTAAATGTTTTATATCATCCCAGAAAGATCTCTCATGTCCATTTCCATTAACTCCCAATCCTACTCCCAGTCCCAAAAAAACACTCATCTCTTTCTCAACAGAGTTGCCTTTTCTGGACATTGTATATAAATGTAATGTGTCTCAGTTCATTGAGTAATGTTTCTGAGGCTCATCCATGTTACAGCATGCATTTTTTCCTTTTTATTGCCAAATAGTATTCCATTTCAGCATTACTTTTTCAATCTGTTTTGTTAGGGCAATATACATTTTTTCATGTTGGTGAAAGATTAATGTATACATGATGATTAACCAAGCAGGGTTCAAAATTTAAATAAAAGTATGATATCAATTCTATAAAAGACTTCGCTTTATACTGAGGTCAAATATTTTCTCACACCATTCCCCAATGTATGAAGAATAACTGATCTCAACTTCTTCATGAGACCCCTTTCTGCAAAGTTGTGAAGAAAGAAGAAAACTTTTCAGTTAAAAGTATCTCAAGCACTTTCCCTTCAAAATGATCTCATTTTGGATTATCTCTGTTTAGGGGGGTAAAATAGCAACTCCAATCTCTGATGGTTAGGCAGCCTCCGTCAATGGAAGGAAGGAATGACTGGTTAGTCTACAGGTTCTGACACCCTTCAGGGTCCTCATTACTGTATGCAAATTTCATCGCATCCTTCTACCTCCCTGGGGGGCAAGACAGTACTATCCAATAGAAATAATATGCAAATCACATATATGATTTAAATTTTTCTTGTAGCCACACTTATAGATGTAAAATGTGACAGGTGGAAGTAGCTTTTTTTTTAAGATTATATTTATTTATTTTAGAGAGAGAGCAAGAGGCAATGGACTCTAGGAATCAAACTGAGGTTTATACAAGGGTGAAGGGATGGGGTAACTGGGTGATGCATGTTAAGGAGAGCATGTCTGGTGATGAGCCCTGGGCATTATATGCAACTAATGAATCACTAAACACTACATCAAAAACTATTGATGTACTATATTTTGGCTAATTGAATATAATAGTAAAAAATTAAAAATAAAATGTTTAAAAATAAACCAACCAGTAACAATTGATAAAATTAAAAAAAAAAAAAGGATCCTCAGTAATGGGGCACTGGCTGGCTCAGTCAGAAGAAAACAAAATTTTAAAAACAAAATCTTAGCAGTACCTGGCTGGTTCAGTCAGTTAAGTGTTTGGTTATTGATTTCAGGTCAAGTCATGAACTTAGGGTCCTAAGATCACAGCCCACCTCAGGCTCTGTGCTGCTAGGTGTAGAACTGGCTTAAGATTCTCCCTCTCCCCGTGAACTAGTATTTATATTGAAAATCTACGGGGCACCTGGGTGGCTCTGTGGGTTAAAGCCTCTGCCTTCTGCTCAGGTCATGATCCCGGAGACCCGGGATAGAGCCCCGCATCGGGCTGCCTGCTAGGCAGGAAGCCTGCTTCTCCCTCTCTCACTCCCCCTGCTTGTGTTCCCTCTCTGGCTGTGTTTCTCTCTGTCAAATAAATAAATAAAATCTTAAAAAAAAAAGAAAATCTACTGCATGACAAATATGCTACTAGAAAACTTATTTGCATCATCCCAGGTAAATTCTATATGAATTCTCATACTCAAATATCATTGCCACATTTTGCATATCAGACCCAGAGAAATGAAATAATATCACAATAAACACAATAGATTATATGCCTATTCAGCTATTAACTTCTGTTCATGTCACTCATTCTCTTTCATAACCGTCTTGGCATCTCTTTTATGAATAACTTGTACTGTGAAAGGTCTTACATATAAACTACATTATTAATGTTATTCTTTGGGGGGGCTTAAGCAGCACAAAACTGTTATATTACAGTTTCATAGATCAGAAGTCAGACATGCATCTCACTGGGGAAGGTTATTCTAAGTTAAGCACCACAATTAAGCAGTGATGCTTAAGTAAACCTACCATCACAAAATGAGAAGGCTTTTATAAATGAAAAAAAGTACTGGAAAAATCATGCTAAAAGCTACATCTACTTGGTTATTAACTAATACATTGTGGTGACTCCTTCTGCTTGAAATCATTGCCCAAATGAAGTAAAATGAGAAAAGAAATAGGTAATTTCTTAAAAATCAGAAAACAGAGCAGAAAGTATAACATGTTTTCTCAAGTATCAGTTAAATTTCATAACAACCTCTTCAGAACTATTTACATATTTGAATTGATGTCTTCTAGGGTACGTTGTAGAACATAAGTAAGACAAAAAACAAAAGGTCTTTAAAACATAATATGAATTAATTCCAGTTTTATATTCATAGGAGAACATAGAATATGGGATGTCTAAAAGGTACCAGATCCTCTGATGAATTAATCACCATTATATTTTAGACAATAGAGAATTTATATTTGTTGAGTGCCTTTCAGATTGAGCACTCTGGCATATAATTTACATTATGAAGAGATGATAGCTGTATCATAAAGTTAGACCCAATGACGTTTTTCAAATACATAATAATTGGAGAGATCCCATTAGTTGGTTTAGTATAATATATACATACATATTCTAGCCATCAGAGGAAGACAAGGAAATACCTTTAGGTCCTATTTAACATTTTGGCAAAAAAAAATTTAATCCTTGAAAAGTAGCTGAACCTAAACTTACATAAGCTTATATTCACTTTGGCGTTTTTAACATCTAAAAAACTGTTTTACCAATTTATCATTCTAGAAAGGGTAGCTGAATAGTTTAATGGTTATGAATAACAACTCCGAAATGACAATACCTGGTTGGGATCAAAACACTGAATGTTTTGGGTAATATCTCTATGCTTCAGTTTTCATCTCTCTATATGGGTGGTATAAAGTCATAATGTCTATTTCATGAGCAGTTTGACACATTTTAAGAGTTCATTATTATGTGCAATTTATAAATAAACCAAATTGACAATATATACTAAATTGCTAAATATACAGGAACATATTAGTTGACATCATTATTTTTTTTTACCTTTTTTCAAAAAAAAATGGCTTAAATAAGAGAACATAAACCTAAAAGGAGGATACATTTTCCTTTTGGGTTCATCAGTCACATTAATTCCTATTCATGCTTTGAAATGAAAAGATTAAGTCTCATTATAGTTTTAAAAATATAACTTTAAATAAACTAATAGCATACCATCATAGCAGCTATAAAAAAGTGAACTAGTAATTACCAACAAGCATATGATGGCAAAATTACTGTCACTCTTGTTCACTATTGTCAAGTTATCTTGCTATTGCTGCAACAAGCAAACACTTCCCCTGTGATTTTGTATTTGATTTTGTCCTAAAAGATGAGATAGAATAAAACAAAGAAATGACCTGTCTTTGCATCACATACCTCATTTCTCTCTCAAAATTTACTTGAATATCATTAGTGATGGCAAACAATTTTCTTTCAGGAAAATAACCTTATTGCCAGACATTTTAGTTTCAAGAGCCTGTAACAAAATTCAAATCAATTTTTGTTTTTTCCACTTTTTGGGAAAATAAAAGTTTTAGTCACACCACAGATACAATTCACAGATATTAGAAAGATCTAAGAAAGGTCCTGGAAAACATTTCCTAAACATGTTTGCAGTTTCAGTTGTAAAATAATCATTGATGTTAAGGCTATCAGTCATTTTAGGCTCCTATGTTAGAACAACAAATTCCAAAACCTCAGTATCTTAGTTCTTGCTTATGCTCTGTGTCCAAAACCCCATAGCAGGGAATGGTCACAATTTGCAGTCATTCAGGAGGACAGAGTAGCCACCATCTTGAATGTTGTTGCAAATGCTTGCTCTAAGAGAAAAGAGAATGTGGTAAAGCATTCAATGTCTCTTAGATCATCTGTCTAGAAGTGATCACTCACATTCCATTGATTGAAAATGTCATGGATCCAGACCTAGTGTCAAATGGGTGGCGTCATGTTTTCATGTATCAGGAAGGAGAGGCAGAATAGCTTCCAACATTCCCAATAATCACCATCTTGACCTTATTTATTAGATAGCTACAACTCAACACTATAAGTTTCATAACAGCTATAGATGATATATATGAAACTTTTGAGAACAATTTAAACTTCTGAGATATTTTCCATGTTTGTTTAAATAACAAACTGAATATTTATAGGCAAATTCTGATCCTACAGCAAGTAATCATGATGTCACTAACTGAAACCAGAATGAGAGAAGAGAAAAATGACAGGCTCACTGCGAAAGTACTCTAGATAAAGCCCTTGGCTTTTCTGCTTGATACCTGTAGGACTTTGTAGAAGAATTTTCTTTCATTTCATTTATTTATTATTTTTAAAGATTTTACTTATTTATTTGACAGAGAGAAACACAGCTAGAATGGGAACACAAGCAGGGGGAGTGAGAGAGGGAGAAACAGGCTTCCTGCTGAGCAGGGAGCCTGATGTGGTGCTTGATCCCAGGGCTCCAGGATCATGACCTGAGCTGAAGGCAGATGCTTAACGACTGAGCCACCCAGGCATCCCACATTTCAATTCCAGTATAGTTAATAAACACTGTTATATTCATATCAGCTGTGCAATGTGCAGATTTTGGATCTGATCTGATCAGCCCTATTTCCTCAGGAAGATGGGTCTGATACCAACTACCTTAAATAGTGGTTGTAGTGGGGTACCTGCGTGGCCCAGTTAAGCATCTGACTCTTTATTTTGGCTCAGGTCACGATGTCAGGGTCCTGTGATTGAGCCCTGCATCAGGCTTTGCACTGAGTGTGGAGTCTGCTTAGGATTCTCTCTCTCCCTCTCCCTCTGGTCCTCCCTCTTCTCTCTTTCTAATTCTCATGAAAAAATGGGTTGTTGTAATGACTGAATGAGCTAATGTTTACATATATGCATAGCCTGCAAGAGGTACTCTACATTATCTCCTACTCCTTTCTCCTTGAGCTTCTTGAAAAACGACTTAAAAAGAATTATACCTTTTCAAAGTGAACATGAAAGTGACACCTAGGACAGATTAAAGGAAAAGCTTAGTACAATAAGAGGAGGTTGGCAGCTGTAATTCTCCAAGTTATATGAAGGAACCTCAGAATGAAAGATCTAGAGAGGTACAGCCTGGGGTTGGACAGGTAAAGAACAGAGATATGTACATGTGAGAAAGTTTAGATGGAGAACTAGCACATTTTCATAACTATTTTGACAATTAGTGTATTTAGCATTGTCATTTTTCACACAGTGTTGATATTTTTCACACTATTTTTCCTCCCATATCCCTTCTGTACTTAATATTTTGAATGCATTTTTAAAATACCAAATGTCTCTCCTTGGATTTTGGCTTTCTCCAGTTTCCCATTAACTTTGATATTTCTGATGACTGTTTAAATGTAGTACCAGTAGTACTTAAGTAGAGGGTTGCAAATCCTACAGTATAAGACAGTGTTCTTTTACTTATGCTCAATTCCCAAACTGTACTAACTGCAAAGAGCTCAAAAGAGACAGTGAATGCTGGGGCGCCTGGGTGGCTCAGTTGGTTAGGCGACTGCCTTCAGCTCAGGTCATGATTCTGGAGACCCGGGATCGAGTCCCACATCAGGCTCCCTGCTTGGTGGGAAGCCTGCTTCTCCCTCTCTCACTCCCCCTGCTTGCGTTCCCTCTCTGGCTATGTTTCTCTCTGTCAAATAAATAAAATCTTAAAAAAAAAAAAAGAGACAGTGAATGCTAATCATAAGAGTAAGAATGGCTTGGCTGTGGTCACATGTTAACAAAAAACTCCTCAGCTAGAAGAGATATCTGTTTTACATAGTACCTATATATTCCTTGTGGAAGCAGCCATTTTCATAATGGCAATACAGCATAGACGAATAAAACTTCTGCAATTTGCTTTTTGTGGTACATAAATTTTAATCCAGCTAGTATGTTATACTTATTGTAAAGTACATGAAAATCAACAAATGTAACACTTGCTTCAACATAACATTAATACCCAGAACCCTTTCACTACTTCGAATGCACCATTTGCAGAAGTTGGAGTTCTTTGTCTTTACTGAGAAAAATATAATGAATGTGTAATGGCATGAAATTATCAAGCATCTGTGTCAAAAGGACCAAGTAAAAATTTCTAGTTCATCTGAAAGTGAAGTTTTCCTGGTTTGCTGATAAGAGAATTTTGAAACAAAGCTAAGTGTGGACACAGGATATTTAAAATCTCTGGGTTCAAGGAGAATTTGGCAGTAATTACTGTCTCTTTTATTTACTACTGAACACTGAAAACCCTGGTAATCTAATCAAGGGAGGTTGAACAAAATAGCTGCACAGCAGACACTGTACAAAATCAAAGATGTCTAAAGTGTAGGACTATTACATTGCTGTTGGGTTTCAGAGACAATGTCTTTCTTGCAGTGAAGAGACCGACAAACCAGGTACAATAAAACAATATCTATGTGTTCCTTGTCCTTGGGGAATTTGTGTGAAACCCAGACAGAATCTGGTGAATGAAGAAAAGCAGGAGTATAAAAAAACCATTATCATCAGAACCTCAACATCATCTCAAGACCAGACACATCTGGTTTTGGAGGAAGTATGAGTTACCCTACTGGTAGTATTACCTATTGAAATCAGGTAGCAAAAGTCACTTTCTAGGTAAGGCCTTAGGAACTATAGTCACTCATTATCCCACCTCAGCTTTGCAGGACCCTCCTTGAAGTCATGTCTGGGAACCCAGACTTCCTCTATTAGAAAACATTAGGTGCTCCTCTAAATAGCACTAAACAGATCTATTTCTTGGTATGGTTTTTCTTCTAAGGAAGATATACCAAGTATGATGATATTATGATCTTGTAAAATCTTTATTTTTAAATTGTAAATACAGCATATTTCTTTAATCTTTTTGGATATTGCAAAATTATACCTTAAGGTTTTTTTTCTTATTATATGAAAACTTCTATAAGATAACTTATAAATATTATACCAATTCTTTGCACGTTTAGAAATTTTTCTTTTATGTTAATTTTTTTCTACAGAGATGTTTAAAGATTAAATATATTGGTATGTCATGTATATTTTCAGACTGGTACTATATGACCAATATTTATTCATCTTACTAAATATTCTTGAAAACATTTTAACAATTGCATAATGTTCCATTGCAGTGATATATCAAGTTTGTTTAACCAATGCCTTATTTGCCAACAACTCAGTTGTTGGTTGTTTCCTTTTTTTCCTATTAAAAGTAACATAGGAAAGAATGAACTTGTCCCTATTGTTTAATCATGTTCTTAGGGAAGAGCCTCAGAAGACAAATTGCTGGGTCAAAGGATCAACTGTGCTCTTTATGCATATTGGCAAACTGCTTTCAAAAACCATTAGACTGATTTATAATCCCACCAACAAGAAAGGGCCTGTCCACCTCACAGACTCCCCTGCTTTATTGACCATTTCCAATTTGAGAGGCAAAAAACAAAACAAAACACCTACTTGCTGTAGTTCTACTAACTGTTTGAACTTATGTTCATATTTATTAGGCACTTACATTTCTTTTTTGGGGAGCTATTTGTTCTCTCCAATTTTTTTACAGTGGTATTACTGTACATTTTCACATTTATATTGTGTGGCAAATAAAACAAGCCGAAATAAAGCAAAGACAAAAGTGAATTTCAACAAAGACTCATGGTTTTAACAACTTGCAAGATTAAAATGATAAAATAATGCCAACTTTCCTAGTGAACGAACATCTGGTTTACCACTGTCTTTTGGGTAATCCAAATGTGGGATAAGAAGAATTGCAAACGGATTAGGTAGATAACTACTATGCTTTTGTAGTATCTGGGTATTTATCACTTTAAATTGATTTGATGTCCTTTGTTCCCTCTCTTTTCAATGCATTTTTAAAATTGTGTTAACTATTTTTCCATTAAATCAGTGAATTCTATAATTATTTACTACAGATACAATAAATGTCTTTTGAATTTATGCATAAATTTTAGTATATATAATATCTTAGATCATTTATAAAGGGCATCAATTAAAAGTCTGTGTGACATTAGTAGAAAAACAAGGTAGGATCAGAAGTTCATTTGCATACTCACCTATGTTCTTACAGGTATATTTTCTAAAGTTTTCTCTTTTCACTTAATCCTAGGTTATAAAAAAAAATCTCAGCCTCCTAAGTGACATTATGGAGCCTTTGTTTCTCTCCCAGGGTGAAAATGATGAAACGTTAGCAATAATTTAAGAAAATAGCATATTTGCCGTCTCTGGGGGATAAACATCTCCTGCTGTAATGTTTGTGCACAGAGGTAAATTGCAGAAGTCTGTGCCCAAAGATAGCTTCTGTGGACTTGAAAAATATGAAAGGGAATTTAGTCAGGAAAAGAGAGAAAGTAGCTCTTCTTGGACTACAATACAAACACATTTTCTAAGAATGAGGCCCTGGGGATCATAATCAACTAGCCTGCGCTATGTACAGTGGATAGGTATTTCTGACTGGCACTTTTTAGCTATGAGGCATGACATGGAATTGGGATGGGAGAGCTAAAAAAGGCCACAGAGACAAATATCCAGCTTAACCTTTCTCCCCATGCAGAAATCTCCTTTACCAGAGTTGTGATGGCTGGTCATTCAACTCCTGCCTGAACACTTAACATGCTAAGGAACTCTTGCTTTATACTATGTGTGCTCCATTCATTTTGACAGTTTTTTAGTGTGTTTCCTTACTGAGGTCTGGGGGGTACACAGATGAAAAAGATGTGCTTTTGGAAATCAAAGAGCTTCCACTTTATAAGAGAAGAGAAATATAGAAATTATTTAATATGTTATAGGGTCTCAACAGACCTGAACATGTGAAGTTTGGGCTAAAACAAGGAGTAACTAAGTAGGCCTGCTATTTGCAGAACATTTTACAGAGGTAGTGCTGTTTGACTAAGTATGTGGGGGATTGCCATAGAGAGAGTGCTAGAAGCCGGGCTGTGGCAAGTGTGGGGGGCATACAGGTTGAGGGGGGAATGACACAGATATCTGTACACTCTAAGGATGTTCAGGTAGAAGGTGAGAGAGTCCATGTGCCTGGATCAAAGGAATATGCTGGAAAATGAGCCCAAAGAAGGAAGTTGGGGCAAATAACGACAAGCCTTAAGTAGCTCTGAACTATGGGAATTCAGACTCATCTATGATACTGAGAGCAGAAGCAAAGACTACTAAAAGCACAGACTATGGTGTCAGACCGCCTAAATCTGAATGTGCCATTGAAGACCGAGTTGCTTTAGACCAGTTGCTTATCCCTGCTATTCCTCAGTTAACTGAAAAACAGGAATAATAATACTACTTAGTTCATTGATTATGGAAATTACCTGATATAATATTTTGTAAAGGACTTAAGAAAGTATCTTTTAAATAACAGCACCTGTTAAATAAATGTCAAGTGCAGGTTGGAGCAGAAAGATACTAGATGATGAGTCCTGAAGTGCAGCAGTGGTAAAAAAGAGAAGGGCAGAACGCATGCTCACTCTTAATGCAGCCATGTTCTACATGAGACAGTTCCTTCTGAAGGCAACATTCAATCTCTTCCCCTTCATGCAAAGTATTCAAGTTCTAATTGTGGATCCCAGTTCTGCCTTTCACCTAATAGACACATAAGTAATAAAAATTGAGATGCTATATCTTATAGATTATACATTTTTTTTAACTTTGCAAAAAAATATTCTAATATGAAAGAGTTTGACATTTAACTCATGGACAGTGTTCAGCAAGAGAACACGATGAGAAATGCTATTGAATACTTATGGTTCAAACAGACAGCACGCAACACAGAGAACAGAGCCTTTAGCAGCAGGGCAGAAAGAGTCACTGGTAGAAATTCAAGAAAGACAAGAACAAAAGTCTTTTAAAGTTTAAGAATCTCATTTACTTGAAAGTTCTTTCCCCAATATCCTTTCTAAACTCTAATATTCTGGACAGACACCAAATTTTTAAGTATAATTTTAAAAATGTGAGACACAATTGAAACACAGATCCAGATGTTATCCAGTACAAAATCAACTTTGGCTATTATATTATTAGAAAATGCATGAATAAAGTGTGTGTTTAAATAGTCATGTCTCTGATACCTCCACCAAACAACCAGACAACATTTGATATATCCTATCATTTATTGTGAATGTGCCGTAAACTTCCAGCTACTTATGATATTCAGAGAACCATTATTTCTGGAACTTTATTCAGACATTATTCTAAAGGCTACTTTAGTAGTCTGTATAGGAGGGTGCTTCTCCACATTGCTTTCTTATATGGCCCTTTGTCCCTCCCCTAACTCTTACCCTAGTTCGTGTGCAACATTGGTGCTTTCCAAATAAGGACCATATCCCAAGATCACAAGCTTGTAAATAAATCTTTTGGTATTTGGAAGTGTTCTGGGATTTTAAAAGGCAAAATTCTTCTAAGAGTCAACTATGAAGAGTTCTATTTTCTTTCATTTTACTTTTTTACATTTTACTTTAAAAAAAAGATTTTATTTATGTATTTGACAGAGAGAGTGAGCACAGGCAGGAGGAGCAGGAGAGGGAGAAGCAGGCTTCCCACTGAGAAAGGAGCTGAATGTGGGGCTCCATCCCAGGACTCTTGGATCATGACCTGAGTTGAATGCAGATGCTTAACCAACTGAGCCACCCAGGTGCCCCTGGTGAGTTATATTTTAAATTTAAAGAATTGGCTTTATTTTTATTATTACTATTTTTTAGAATTTTTTTAATGAAGTGCACATGAAGCCAATATACCACCAGGGCTGGGAAAAAGAGGTATTGAACTTGGGATTTTAAGGTTGATGAGTAACATGTAATCTTTCCTGGGGCTTCTTCTTACACTTGCCTTTTTCTTCATTCAAGCACCTGTTTTGTACTAATTACAAGGAACACATTCACAGTGCCTATAGACTTGAGTGCGCCTGTGAATCACCAGGGAATCTGGTGCAAATGGTAGATACGGATTCAGTAGGTTTGGGATGGAGCAGAATCCTGCGTTTCCAACAGGTGTCTAAAAGCTGGCTTTAAAGGAAATGCATGAATTAAACTCTACTATTTTGAGGCAAATAGAGTCCCTGCTTATAAAATTCCTTTAAAAATATTTTGACAAGGGAGGCTTAGTCGGTTAACCATCTGCCTCTTGATTTTGACTTAGGTTATGAACTCAAGGTTGTGAGATCAAGCCTCACGTTGGGCTCCGAGCTGGGTGTGGAGCCTGCTTAAGACTCTCTCTTCCTTTCTCTCTGCCCCCTCCCCCACTCAAACTCTCTCTCTCTGTCTCTCTCAAATCAATCAATCAATCAATCAATCAATCAATAAAACCGTAAAAAAAGGAAAGAAATGAAGTAAAACAATAAAAAAACTATTTTGACAAGGCGTTCCTTGAAGGAAAAGTCTAGTATTTATTTCAGAAAAATTTACAATGATCTGTTTACAGAACAAGATATTCAAGGCTCTTACTAACTGCATCTTCAATAGTTCCAATTTGGTAATCCTTTTCTTTCTATTTTTTCCCATTATGCCCTTTCTATAAATGGTGAGCAAACAAACTTATAGAAATTAGTCATAACTACTCCATGAAATGCTCTGTTGTTCCTTAGAACTGGGGGAAGGTTCATGATATGTTAATTTTGGAAATTCTAAGACTTTATTAGATGCTAGGAGACCATTACACGTAGCTTAGTTCCACAGAAGGGGTGTCTATGTAGTCTGCTATGTGTGAGGAGGACATCAGCCTCTGAAGACTAATATTAGCTTGAAAAATTGAATTACCTTTGATGTAAACAAACATGCGGAACCACCCAGTTAGTAAACATTTATAGACAAGAAGACAAATCAAATGACATTCATTTGGCCTTTGGAAAAGATGCATTTGGGGCATTTTTCATTTTATAAAGGAGAACTGAATCCAAACATTGTTCATAAGGGAACACTAAAGCTCTAAAAGTACATAAGAGAGCCAAGTCAGACTTTTTAATATTTATATGTTCTTTTAGGGAAATTGTTCTGGTTCTTGCAGATGATTAATAATACCTGCTGCATTTGCATAATTCATGGCTTTAAATAATTAACAGGATTATAATTATATTCATAATTCTTTATCAATTGAAGTTAATAACTTTGGTCTGCTGTAATGTGCTATGTTACTGAACTAAAATCTGTACTTCAAAACAATGATTCTAGTTAATATTAGCAACACACATTACATATCTAAACCTTTCTTTATGTACCCCAATGATAAATGAGTATATAGTGTAAATCCTTCTACATTCAATGAGAAAAATAAAGGCATTTGAACATCTGGAAATGTATCTATATTAATGTATAAATGTAAATATTTGTATCTATAGAGATCTGTCTATATCTGTAATAAATATATGGCGATAGGGATATAAAATATGTATTCATTTTTTTTGCAAAATGATTCAAATTTCTTTTTTTTCTTCTTTTTTAAAGATTTTATTTATTTGAAAGAGAGAAACACAGCAAAGAGGGAACACAAGAAGCAGGAGTGAGAGAGAGAAGCAGGCTTCCTACTGAGCAGGGAGCCTGATGCAGGGTTTGATCCCAGGACTCCGGGATCATGACCTGAGCTGAAGGCAGAGGCTTAACCACTGAGCCACCCAGGTTCCCCAAAAGATGACAGATTTCTTATTACAGGATGTGTGATAGGTAAGAAACAGCATGTGTTTTATTTCAAAATAGTAAAGATACACAAGATTCAACAGTTTGTATACAATCTACCAATAGATGGGTCACTCATTGACCTTTTGTGAAAAGGTACATTTACCTCAAGATATGACAAATTTGTTAAAAATGAATATTCTTTTTATAAATATGCATTATAGAGTGACAAAATTATTATACTAAAAATCCTAATAATACAGAAATAGAAAGCTTTCAATTTCTATCCTCCATTTTCTACTTCCAACCAAATTAAAGTCTAAAAGTATTGTGTAATGTTTTGATTTATTCATTTGTTAGCTATAAAGGCCTCATCCATGACTGGAATTCAAAACCAAAATGCACTTTAAATTTAGAATATGTAGGGGTGCCCAGCTGTTTCAGGGTTGATCTCAGGGTTGCGAGTTCGAACCCCGCAATGGGTATAGAGATTACTTAAAAATTTAGAACATGAAATGAAAATTAGTGTGTGCTCCTTGGGGAAACAAAGCTGAAACTAAGGTATCTGTTTGTACTCAAAAGATGTAGGAGTTACATGTGCCTGGGTGGTTCAGTGGGTTAAACCTCTGCCTTCAGCTCAGGTCATGATCTCAGGGTCCTGGGATCGAGGCCCACATCGGGCTCTCTGCTCAGCAGGGAGCCTGCTTCCTCCTCTCTCTCTGCCTGCCTCTCTGCCTACTTGTGATCTCTCTCTGTCAAATAAATAAATAAAATATTTTTTAAAAAAAGATGTAGGAGTTACAATAACAACAGAAATCTTCCACATAACTCAGTTTCCTTTCAAATAGCTAATAATGCATCTTGGATGTTTCTTTAAAACAATATTATCAAAATATATTTTCAAAAGAAAAATAATTTACTCTGTGCAAACTGTATTTAAAAATGCATGGAGCCTCTTTTAGCTGCCTAATGGTTTTATAATATTTTTGTTGAAGTGACTTCATAAGTACAAAAGCCTTAATGGCTTATTACAAAAGACTAAATATTTTATATCGGTGTATTAAATTTAAAAAAAATGTGACCTGCCATAACCATAATAGTCCAGTAGATTGTATATAATCTGAGTCAAATTACCAACCATTCTTATGTTCTGCAACAACACATAAGATCTATAATAACATTGAATTAGTGATTAAATATTTTCCTCCTTTCCAGAGAAATTCACTACTTTAAAAATGGATTACAATACAGAGAATATCACCTAAATTATTCATTCTAATTAAGTCATTTCCTGATTTTTCTCTTAACAGACACCGTGAATTAAGAAATTATCCATGTAAGTTTTGGATCCTAAGTATGCTCTAATTCTGTAAAAATGGAATATTCCATCCTCTGCCTCCAAATTGGTAAACAGCATGAAGTCAAGTCCAAAACAAATATCATAAGTGTAGGTTTATTGTTTTAATATAGTTGATATTTTAATCCAAAGGTCTCAAGATGTTCTAAAATATTCTAATGTATTTACTACTGCAATATTGACAATATCGGGCATGAGGTTTGGAGAGACCGATGGCAAGGAGATGGACTTCCATGCTGTTTCCTGAACTGAAAAAATAAAGTAGAAATGACTTTGAAGAGTGAGAGGTGAATGGAAGGAATTTTGTTGCTCAAAATGATGCAAAGGTCACAAAGACTTTTTACCCCACCAGTATAAACTTTTATAATTTTATAAATATACATATATACATAAATTTTTATATATATATCTAACATGCAGATATACATGTACTTAGTATTTTATGTGCATATATACACATATAAATGCACACCTTCATATATATATGCCATGTGTGTGTATATATGTGTGTATATATATATATACACACACATATACACACTAGAGACAGACACACACAAAGGGGAAGAGAGACAGCATGAGCAAGAGTTCATGCATGAGCAAGCTTGCTTGCTGTTTCTCCTTGGTTATTCCTGGGAGGGTTGCAGTCAAGGTAACCTAATAGGGTGATATAAAATGAGATGTTGGTCAATTTCTTTTGAAATAGTATATTTTAATTGTATAAAACTTATACTGAACTAGAAAATAGAATGATGGCATGTCTATTAAACTAAATAGTGTATTTAAATGATATATAAATGCCTGAGTCAGAATTCTCTATCTATTGTATGCATGTGTGTGCTCACAATTTTCTGAATGGTAGAGGGAATTTCTTCAAAGCATTTTTTTTGCAAAGGGATAAAGGGTTCTGCAATTTACCAATGCCACTACTTCCTGGGCACCCACTCCAATACACAGGGCTCTGTTTAGACACAGACATATAAAAAAGACATAGATATAAAAAGATAAATACAGAACGAGAGACATTTCCTACATGCCAAATGCTGCAGGGAGTCAGAAGTTAGCGATTCTGTCATTTTTGTGGCTAGCATAATAAAAAGAGAATGAAGATAATAAAAATGAGATGCAAAACAGATAGCTAAGAAAACTACTCAATAGGAAAAGTGGAGAAAAACATTAAGGAGGAAGACCATTTAAGATGAGAAATAAGATGATGAGAAAATGAGAAGGAGAAGAGTTTGTCTATCCAAAAAAAGGATTTATTCTTCAGAACTTGTATGATATGCATTTAAGAAACAGAAATGTGGAAAACAGACAGTCTTTTCAATAAATGGTGCTGGGAAAACTGGACAGCTATGTACAGAAGAATGAAACTCGACCATTCTCTTACACCACACACAAAGATAAACTCGAAATGGATGAAAGACCTCAATGTGAGGCAGGAATCTATCAAAATCCTAGAGGAGAACCTAGGCAGTAATCTCTCTGACATTGGCCACAGCAATATCTTTCAAGACACGTCTCCAAAGGCAAAGGAAACAAAAGCGAAAATGAACTTTTGGGACTTCATCAAAATAAAAAGCTTCTGTACAGCAAAGGAAACAGTCAACAAAACAAAGAGGCAATCCACAGAATGGGAGAAGATATTCACAAATGACACTACAGACAAAGGGCTGATATCTAAGATTACAAAGAACTCCTCAAACTCAACAACCAAAAATAAGATGATCACATCAAAATATAGGCAGGAGACATGAAGAGGCACTTCTCCATAGAAGACATACAAATGGCTAACAGACACATGAAAAAATGTTCATCATCATTAGCCATCAGGGGAATTCAAATCAAAACCACATTGAGATACCACCTTACGCCAGTCCAAATGGCCAAAATTAACAGGACAGAAAACAACAAGTGTTGGCGAGGCCGTGGAGAAAGGGGAACCCTCTTACACTGTTGGTGGGAATGTAAGTTGGTGCAGCCGCTTTGGAAAACAGTGTGGAGATTCCTTAAAAAAATTAAAGAGCACAGAGCTGCTTAATGACCCTACAATTGCACTAGTGGGTATTTACCTCAAAATACAGAGGTAGTGAAAAGAAAGGCCATATGTACCCCAGTGTTCATTGCAGCAATGGCCACAATCACCAAACTGTGGAGAGATCCAAGGTGCCCTTCAACAGATGAATGGATAAAGAAGATGTGGTACATATATACAATGAAATATTATGCCTCCATCAGAAAGGATGAATACCCAACTTTAGTAGCAACATGGACTGGGTTGAAGGAGATAATGCTGAGTGAAATAAGTCAAGCAGAGAAAGTCAAGTATCATATGGTTTCACTTACTTGTGGAGCATATGGAGTAACATGGAGAACAGTAGGAGAAGAAAGGGAAATGTGAATTGGGGTAAATCAGGGAGGGAGATGAAACATGAGAGACTTTGGACTCAGAAACAAACTGAGGATTTTGGAAGGGAGGGGGTGGGGGGATGTCTGAGCCTGGTGGTGGGTACTGAGGGTAAGTATTGCACAGAGCACTGGGTGTGGGGCATAAACAATGAATCTTGGAACATTGAAAAAATAAAATAAAGTAAAAAAAAGAATTTGAGAGACAAAAATGAAAGAAAAAAAGAAACACAAATGAGTCATTTCAGCACCATGATATTCCTGATTCATGTGGTACAATATTTATATAATGGAATAAAAAAATAAAAGAATAAATAACATATAGTTGGGGACTTAACTAGCATGTAACTTCATTGATTCCTTATAAGTCTAAGTACAGCTAAATAACGAACCTGGGAAATTTGAAAGCCACTCTGGATTTTCAGTACTGTTCCAAATGTAGACCCTACATTGTGCATGTGGCTCAGGAAGGAGGATGACAACCAAATGCATTCATTCCTGTTATTCACAGTAGTTATGTTCTATAAAGGAATTGCAAACATTGAATCAGCAAATAGTGGCCTCAGTATCTATCCTAGCGGAAATATAGCATTAGGTTCCTGCAAGCGTCTGGTCACCACATTTTTTACAAATCGATCAATACACAATCTTATTTTGCGTATGCTTCTGTTTATAGACACCTTATTTAATAAATAGTTGATTCATTAACACTGCCCACACAGCCAACAGCATAACCTCATGCCTGAACAAAGCTCATCTCACACATGTATTTTCTTTGTAAGCCACGTCACAGCCTTCTTGCACTTCTGGACACGAGACAGCACTTCACCACCACACTAGGAGGCCATTTTATGCAGCAAAATCAACAACAAAAAGCACAAAAATGTGGCGGATATGGCACTAAATAGACCATGAAAAGGACACATATGAGAGCTGAAATGAGAAGGAAGTGGATCCCTTTGACCTGGTCTGGGAGTGTGTGTGTCAGGTGACTGAAATATTTGAATATTATGTTCATATCTGAATGATGGCATAAGTGCCATGAGTCTTGTTCCTGGGTTTACAAATAAATTTTAGGAAGTCACAAAATTCACAAATGTGGATTCCATGAATAATGAAATGTCTGTATAATCATTCAGAGTACCGCTTGACTAGATCCTTTTTGTAAAACACTACACTGTTTTTAGTTGCAAATGGTTAATGCCCTTCACCCCCTTTAGTTATGTTATTTGTGCAGAAAACTAAATTATAGATTCACATATGTTGTTGACTTTCTCTAATTATCCTTTCAGGTGATCTGAGTAGATGAACTGCTGGGCCAAATTGCATACCAAGCCTTCAATATCCAGGCTTTATCAAGTACCACAGCTAAGAAATACTGTTACTTAAGTTGTACTGTAATTTTAAGCAAAAAATTTAAAAACTGTTCAATCTACCAAGTAACTAGAATAAGAAAAATGCACAAGGTAATTTCAAGAGATTTCCTGTTACCAACCGAAGAACTATATTATTAGAGGAACTATATTATTAATTCTGTCACATATAGAACTACTTAAAACTTCAGTGTCTTTTTGTTAAGCAAAGTAGATGTAAGAAAAATGCAAAAGAATGTAATAAATGCAGCAAACACAAAGCTGAATTTCTAAAATGTGGAGCTTGCAAATGGACTGTAGGTGCAATTTACTTTGAAGTAGGAATAAAATCCAAATTTTAATAGCAACTGTCACCTTGTATACTAAAATCTGTTCATCAGTGAAATGAAAAACCTAGATATCCATCTGCCTTGATGATGTTTACCACGAATTTCATAATCCCAAGTCAAACCCAATGTACTCTATTCACAAATTTGTTAGCTGTCATGGGAGGAAGATGGATCTGAATGTGGTGTATTTTATATGTGTGCGCGAGTAAGTGGGCGCACCTGTGTGTCTCAATTTGTGTTTGTTGACTTGAGGGTAAGATGTGCAAACAGTAAGATGAGCACTAATAAAGTTCATTTTTAATTATCCAAAGATATACATCTCTCCGTAAACACACATGTCAAATATACACACATGTACACATTTTCATGTACATAATATTTATATTCTACATTTATATTCTATAATAATATATTATTTTCTAATTGTTTACATTATAAACTCTTATGAACTTAGTGGTTTCCTTATAGTTTTAGAGGTGAGAAATCTTACACTGGGCTAAAATCAAAGTGTCACTAAGGCTGTGTTCATTTTGGAGGCTATAGAAGGGAATTCCTTTTATTGCCTATATCACCTTCTAGAAGCTGCCTGCATCCATTCCTTTGTAAACTTTCTGCCCAGAAAATGCAAGATAATCTCTCCATTTCAAGATCCTTAACTTAATCACATCTAGGTTGTTCAAACTCTACACACTCCAAAGAAAGATCTAACTCCTAACTGGTTTCTGGGAGATAACTTTGAAGCCCTGGTAATACCCTGTCTGATTAAAAATGTCCTTGTTTACCTCAGGCCTTGGACCACAATACAATTTATACTAACAATGTGATTTATATTGTGGCCCTTAGGTCACATGTTAGTATGACTTCTGGAGAGAGTAGATACTTAGGAACTCAAGTTAGCCACATGAGTATTCCATGCTTACATTACCATCCCCAGTACAATCTTGCAAAGCCAAGACATGGGGAAACTTTTGTCAGCAATACTTTCTGTGTGCCTCCACACATCACCAGTGGGAGAATTGAGCACAGTCCCCATGACTCCATTGGGAAATGACAACTAGAAGCTGGCACCTGGTATCTCCCAGATTCTGCCTTATGCACCTTTTGCATTTGTTGATTTTAGTATTTATTCTTTTGCCTTTAAAAACTGTAACCATCAGTGTATCTGCTCTTATGAAGCCTATGAGTCCTCCTAGTGAATCACTGAACCTGATGATGGTCTTAAAGACCCTCAAAGACAGCCACCTAACATAAAATATTTACAGGTTTCTGGGATAGGACATGGACCCCTTTGGGTGAGCATTACTATGCCTATCACACTACATAGATACATGACTATTTTGTACAAATGTCTTCATTTTCCTTGCATGAAAGAGTAGTTTTTAGAAAGAGTTTGGACAAGTATAATCCTTTATTGAGTAAAGAGTAGGTTTTCTCTAGAAATATTTACCAACTCTTTTATAATATGCCAATTTTATAAACTACTCCTTCCTCTACATAGAATGAAAATTAAAAGTAAAATTATAAGAAAAACCAAGGTCATAATCATTTTTATGTTAGTTATCAATAAATGACTATGCAAACAACTTTCACCTAGCAATAAACAATGAAAAAATATACTCAGCTTTCATCTATGAGAACAGGTAACCAAGGGAATGAAAAGCTCTATTGACCACCAGTGACTGCAAAACAACTATTTGGAAAACTAAATCCCACTATATCAGTATCTTCAAAGGCATGAAAAGTATTAATATAAATTGTAACTAAAAAAGATGAAATGCTGAGAGAAGAGATAAGTGTGTCTCCAAGAGGAAATTTCTGCATTTATATAAATCAGATCAAAACTGACCATTATTTCTTAACCTTCTGGAAAGAGAAAATACTGTATCCAGTTTTTTAAACTGGACCTGATTTCAGAGGCAAGGCTTAATGCTGAAGGATGAGATGATTTACCAATTTTGCCCTAAGTTGTTACTTCATGCTTGAAGTTATCACTGTTTGAAACTATCCAGTAGTTTCAAGACAAACAGTAACCACTAAGCCAGAATATTTACCAACACTTGGCAAGAAAAGTAGGGAGAAAAAAAACCCACCAAAACAATAATCACAATTGCAGTTACTGTCACTGACAAGTGAAAAGGGTCCAGGAAAATATATTGTGTGTGAACTATAGGAGCTATGGATAACCAATTCCAAATGATGTTACATAAGTCTGGGGTGATAAGAAAACATACACACACATTCTTTCTCTATAATGATTATTGGAGACAAAGAAATCAACAAGGTATCAATTGACACAATAACACGGTTTCCCTATGCTACCTTCAACTGACTGTATCTAATCTTGGGTAACTTCAAGAAGGCAGGAGTGTATAGAGCAGGGTGATAGAAAAATCAAAATACAGATGACATTTTAAGTTTACTCTCTGAGCTCAAAAACGACATTCTTTTTTTTTTATTTGGTGGGAGGAGCTCACACAATGATAGCCATTTAACCAAATGTTTCAGTCTCTACAAAAATCAAAATCACACACACATGTCCATATGCACACACACACACTTGCACACACAGACACCTACACACACCTACACAACCTTATGCAAAAGAAAGAGAAAAACACTGAATATTGGGCTATTGAAACATTGGGCTACTTTCTCAGAAGTAAATCTATAAAAGGCTCAGAGGGGTTGATGGAAACTTCAAAATATTTTAAAAATTCAAGTGAATTCTATCCTGACTTGTAATCCATTTTCCATTCATGGTTTGTCTCATTTATATGTCCTCTGACATCCTTCACATTCTCAAATAAAGTAAAACATTTCCCACATTTAGAAACCCTATCGTGATGCTGTAGCAATGTTTTTTTCAGATTTCTTACAGGTGCCCAAGCTTTCAGCAATTCACTCTTACATAAATATTAGCCATGAGGAAAAAAGTATCAGCATCTTATAATTATATCTAAGACAAAAATACCAATCTTTCCATTCCAACGAATAAAACAGAGTCATGGTGCTTTTTCATTCCAGTTAATATGACTTGCTACTGACCTCATGTCTCCATTGTCTACTGATTATAATAGTAATTTCAACAAATAACATGGCTCTCCTCTACCTGTATAACTAGAGTCTTTAATTTCTGCTTTTAAGCTGAACACATTCAATGAGGGAATCACCTGAATGATAGAATTACCTGTATAAGCACGATGACAGTCATACTGTTACAGCTAATACTTCAACTAAACACTGTATATTTAAACTCTCATTCTCACCATTTCCACATTCTTCTCTCCCTATCCCTAACTTAATCTCTGTTTCAACTTTGTGAGATAACTATAGACCCACATGAAGCCCTAAGAAATAATAGAGAGATAAAAATGTACCCTTCACCCAGTGTCCCCCAACAGTAACATCTGCAGTGCAGTAGCACAATAAAGAAGTTAACAGTGATAGAATCCACTAGCCTTATTCAGACATCACTGGTTTTATCTGAACCCTTCTGTGTGTTTTTGTGTTAGTGTGTTTAGTTGTGTGATTTATCACATGTATAGATCCATATGACTACCACCACAGTTAAGGTACATAATATTTCTTTTTTTTAAGATAGTATTTATTTATTTGACAGACAGAAACACAGCCAGAGAGGGAACACAAGCAGGGGGAGTGAGAGAGGGAGAAGCAGGCTTCCTGCCGAGCAGGGAGCCAGTTGCGGGGCTCAATCCTGGGACTCGGGGATCATGACCTGAGCTGAAGGCAGATGCTTAATGACTGAGCCACCCAGGTGCCCCCAGAATATTTCTTTTTAAAAAATATTTTATGTACTTGAGAGAGAGAGAGAGAGAGAGCGAGCGCACATGAACAGGGGGAGAGGTAGAGGGAGAAGCAAACACTCTGCTGAGCAGGGAGTCTGATATGGGGTTTGATCACAGGACCCTGATATCATGACCTGAGCAGAAGGCAGACACTTAGCTAACTGAACCACTCAGGCATCCCAGTGCAGAATATGTCTATCATGGGACCCATCTCCTGTCCTTTTAAGAGACACAGTCCCCCTCTCACCCACCCTCCATAACCTGTAGCATCAACAACTGTGCTTTCTAAAAATTTCACCATTTTGTCATTTTAAGACTGCCCTGTAAATGGAATGATATAGTATGTGACCTTTTGAGATTAACTTTTTGTCTTCAATGTAATTCCCTGGAGAGCCATCTAAGTTATTACACTTCTTTTTATGCTGAACAGGATTCCACGGTACAGATGTACCAGCTTGTTGCATGATTCACTTGTTGAACAAGACTTTGTTTGCAGCCAGGTTTGGCTACCGTACATAAGTTGCTGTGGACATTAATGTACAGGTTTTCATGTGAACACACATTCTCATTTCTCTGGGGTGAATGCTCAAGAGTTTAATTTTTGGGTCATATATTAAGCTCACGTTTTGTTTAATGTTTTCCAGAGTGGCTGTAACTGTTGAGTATTCCTACCAGCAATGCATGAGTGATCTAGTTTTTTCTGCATTTCTGTTAGCATGGCTGCCATTACTAGTTTTACTTTTACACATTCTAATAGGTGTGTGGTGATACTTCACTGTTTTCATTTTTAAAATTGTATGTCTTTAATGGCAGTGATATTGAATTATTTGCCATGTGCTTATTTGCCATCTGTATTCTTCTTCAGCACAATGTCTATTGATGTATTTTTCCCAGTTTTATTGGATTTTTTTGGTGTGTGTGTGTTTTAATGTTGAATTGTGAGAGGTCTTTTTATATTGTAGGTAAAAATATTTTTGCAGATACATGGTTTGTATACATGTTTTCACATTCTGTAGCTTTATTTTTCACCCTCTTAACAGATGAAAATGACATCTTTCCTCCATCAGATTGCTTTTATATCAATGTCAAAAACCAGTTGGGCATATTTAGGTCTATTTCTGGACTCTATTCTATTCCATCAATCTGTATTTATCACACCACCAATATCACACTGTTTTGACTATTATACCTATATAGTATGTCTTAATATTGAGTAGAGGGATTCCTCCCACGTTTTTTTTTTAGATCAGTTTGCAGAGAAGTGACACATCATCATTATGTTGTGTATTCTAATCCATAAAAGCAGTATGTATATGAAATTATTTAGGTCTTGATTTCTTCCACCACCTCTCGTGATTTTTCAATATATAGAATCTATACATATATTGCTAGATTTCTACCTAAATACTTAATTTTCTTTGGAGTAAGTATAAATAAAATTGTAATTCTGACTCTTAAAATTTTTAAGACTACCTAAAAGTTAAAATTTCACACTCCTTTTAGAAACACTGAAAAATAGTATAACAAAAAATAAAGAAAGAAAGAAAGAATGATGGAAATGAATAATACATAAATTTTTGAGACCGTTTTTGTTCTTTTTATAAGTGGTGTTAAACCTTCCAATCAAAAATACATCTTCATACTGATTTGAAGAGACTAAGAACTCTAATTGCTCTTAAAGTGGTAATATTGCTCTTTTACCAGGACCCATGCTCTAAAAGTAGACTGGCCAAAAGAATTCTTTAGATTTTTTTTCCTTTAAGATTTTATTTATTTATTTGACATAGAGAAACACAGCTAGAGAGGGAACACAAGCAGGAGGGGTGAGAGAGGGAGAAACGTGTTTCCCACTGAGCAAGGAGCCCGATGAGGGGCTTGATCCTGGGACTCCGGGATCATGATCTGAGCTGACGGCAGACGCTTAACAACTGAGCTACCCAGGAACCCCAGGAATTCTTTAGATTTTTAATCATTGTTTACTACCATATATAAGATGCTCTCGTGCTGCAAACACTGTCATATTTTCTATATATAAATTAAAAATTTTATCTTTATTTTGTTTCTACTTTTACATTTTAGAATACAAGTGTTTAAAGGTAACAACTTTCCCAGACAGCGATATTTCCAGTGATTTAACCAGATTCCCATACACTTTCACAACTTACATCTACAATTTAATAAAATATGTGCTATTTAACTATACCAAACAAATGGATGGTTAAAAGAGAAAGTTTTTACTCCTGAAATTGAGTTATGTTTCATATCAATCCTTCTTCCATTACTCTGTTAGTTTAAATGCATACTAAGTGGCATTTGCAAAATTAATCATAATGTTGTCTAGGCAGACATAGCACTTAATAGAGCCAACTGTCTTAGTAGGAAAGGAGTCTGCCTGGTTTCAGCCAAATTTATTTGATTTAGACTTAGGTAAATTTGATTAAATGTAGAAAAATTTATACCCATAGTTAACTCCCAGGTTGTCTATTTCTTTGCAGTCCAGTCCATTACTAACAGAATAAAGATCACGTGGGATTAATAAAACTTCCACAGAAGCAAACTCTTTCACTTTTATGATTTCAGTAGGGGAGCATATAGATTTTATATTATAAAATAATCAGTCTATTTTCCTAAAATTTCATTATGTTTCATGTATCTTGGCCTTGATGTGTTGATTCAGTAGAGTGATATGGTGCCAGTGCAGGTCCTTTTCACCCCCAACTTAATCAGCACACTAAGAGTACAGCTATTAGTTAGAATCATAAGAAATTACCATTTTCTAGAATGGCCAGAAATAAACCCACAATTATATGTTCAATTAATCTTTGATAAAGGAGGAATAATAGCCAATGAGAAAAAAATCTCTTCAACAAATGGTGTTGGGAAAACCAGACAGCAACATGTGACAGAATGAAACTGGACTACTTTATCACGCTGCACATGAAAATAAACTCAAAATGGATTGAAGATATAATTATGAGACCTGAAACCATAAGAATCCTAGAAGAGAGCACAGGCAATAATGACTCTACATTGGTCATAGCAACATTTTTCTATATTTGTCTCCTGAGGCAAAGGAAATAAAAGCAAAATCAACTACTGGGACCACATCAAAATAAAAAGCTTCTGCAGAGCGAAGGAAACAATCAACAAAACTAAAAGACAACCTATGAAATGGGAGCAGATATCTGCATATGATATATCCAATAAAGGGCTAGTATCCAAAATATGGAAAGAATTTATGCAACTCAACACCAAAACCCACAAATAATCCACTTAAAATAGGACAGTAGACATGAACAGACATTTTTCCAAAGAAGACATCCAGATGACCAAAAGACACATAAAAAGGTGCTCAACATCACTGATTTCCAGGGAAATGCAAATCAAAACTATAATGAGATATCATCTCACACCTGCCAGCATAGCTAATATCAACAACACAAGAAACAGCAAATATGGGTGAGAATGTAGAGAGAAAGGAACATTTGTACACTGTTGGTGAGAATGCAAATGGGTAGCCACTGTGGAAAACAGTATGGACGTTCCTCAGAAAATTAAAAATAGGACTACCCTATGATCGGGTAATTGCACTACTGGGTATTTATCCAAAGAATACAAAAACACTAATTTGAAAGGATGTATGGATTCTTAGGCTTATTGCAGCATTATTTACAATAGCCAAATTATGGAAGCAACCCAAGTGTCTAATGATAGATGAATGTATAAAGAAGAGGTACCCATTCATCTATCATTATTATATATATATACCACCTCCTCTTTATCCATCCGTCATTATAATATATATAATATATAATATATCATTATAACATATAATATATATACCACCTCTTCTTTATCCATCAAATCATTATATATATTCATTATATATATATAATAGACTAGTGTCCAGTCACAAAAAACAAAGAAATCTTGCCATTTGCAATGCCATGGATGGAGCTATAGAATATTATGCCAAGTGAAGAAAATCAGTCAGACAAAGACAAATGCCATATGATTTCACTCACATGTAGAATTTAAGAAACAAAACAGATGAATAAAGGTAAAAAAGGGAGCAAGAAAAAACCAAGGAATAGATTCTTAACTACAGAGAACAAACTGATAGTAACCAGAGGAGGTGTGGATGAGGGGATGGGTGAAATAGTTGAAAGGGAATTAAGAGTACACTTACTATGATGAGCACTGAACAATATATAGAAATTTCGAATCGTTATATTATACACCTAAAACTAGTATAACACTGTATGTTAACTATACTGAAACTAGAATTAAAACTTCAATAGTAAAAAAAAAAAGAAAATGCAGTATTTACATACAATGGAATGTTATCCAGCCATGTAAAAGAACAAAATCTTTCCATTTGCAACAACATGGATGGAGCTAGAGAGTATCATGCTAAGGAAAATAAACTATAGAGAATAAACAGATGGTTACCAGAGGGGAGGTGGGTGGGAGATGGGTTAATGAGGTGGTGGGAATTAAAAGTAAACTAATCTTGTTGGACACTGAGCAATACATGGAATTGTTTATCAGTATATTGTACACCTGAAAAGAATATAACACTGTAATCTAACTACACTGTAATTCAAATTTTATTTTTTTAATTTTTTAAAGATTTATTTACTTATTTGAGAGAGCGAGAGAGTGAGTAGAGGGAGGGGGAGAAAGAAAGAGAGAATCTCAAGAAGAATCCACACTGACTGTGCAACTCAATGTGGGGCTTGATCTCCTGACCCATGAGATCATGACTTAAGCCAAAATCAAGGGTTGGACACTTAATTGACTAAGCCACCCAGGTACCCCATAATTAAAAATTTTAAAGATAGTAAATTAATAATGGAGGAAAAAAGAAATTACAATTTTCAGGTCAAGAATGATCAAATAGTCATTTCGTATGGTTCAGCTTTTACATTTATCTTAGATAGCTGAGATATATCTGGAACGATGGGTGAATGAAATAATTAGTGCCCATGTGATTAGATGAATTAAGGAAACTTGTGTCCAGAGGAGTAAGGTTCTTTACACACAATTATTCTTCTGAACAACTGCTTTATGTTGGTATATACATTTGATTAGGTGATTTAAAGTTTAAAGTTTTAAAAAGTTTAAAGTTTTAAAAAAATTTATGAGGTTAAAAGTTAGATATTTACACATATACTTCCCAGTTTTAATCATTATATTCTCTCAAGAACTAGGCAATTGGCATACTCTCCTCCCAAATCTAATGATTCTCTCCTTAACATTCTGTTATCCACAAAACAGTCCCAATACATTATCCTACTTTGACTTACAATGTGTTATACACTGATAGTTATTTCACAGTGAGAACTATAAAAAAGAATATCAATGCATCCATAATCAGATAAAGGAAGGGTAATGATAATAAATAGGTAGTCATAAGCATAATATATGTAGGAATACAGGACAAAATTGCATAAATTGAGTTGAACCTCCTCCCTACACACATACACAGACTCATACAGACACACACACACACACACAAACACACACACACACACACACACACACACACACACACAGTGGATGTTTCTAAAAATGCCAAGAGAGATGGGAAAGAAAAATTCAGAGTCATCCTCCCCTTGCTGTGAATACCCCTGAGATTTATCTATCATTCTTTTTTTCTTAGTATTTGCCACATTCTACCTGCTATTATAGTTATCCATTATGAGGAATCATCATCATTATCACCTTCATCATCATCATCTTTGCTAACATCACAGACAGAACAGATAGGAATAATATGGAAGAAAGTATTATAAGAAAATGGGACCTGCACTCAGATAAGAAAACCTTCAACCTTTCCCTCTATTAACATCTGACAAGCTGGCTTGAATGGGTAGTGTGTTCATAACGGTTTCTTTGTCTTTTCAATATCCCCAACTAATTACATCGTAATCCTCTCATTAAGGTGAGGACAGAGAATTGCCAGGGGTCACTTACAGGCCCTCTGTGAACAATAATCTAGAATAGAAAAGTAAGAAAATGTGTATTTCACTATTTTCCATGCTCAGTCAATTAAAATTTTTGATGAATGGGTGAGAGAGAGTTCAAAGACTGAATGGAATAAAAACCACCCAATGCTATGTATGGCAGCACAAGGAGCCTCTCTTGTAGTTCTCATGATATTGTAAAGGCACAGAAAAATAGCCATACAGGCAAGTAATAGGACCTGTATCACATTTTGCTTGTAAAACCTCAATGAAATCTTCCCAAGTTCGGCTGGAACAAAGAAGGATGGAACCTGATTGTTAGGGTATGATGGACACCATGTGCCAACAATTCCACTACATTATTTCCTTTTGAAATTCTGCTTCTTTTCCCACATTGATGTTTTGTTTTACCATGACTGACATTGTGACCCCTGACAGGGCCACGGCCACAAGAGCAGGAGAAAGAGGTTTCGAAGGTGAAGGGGGAGTGGTGATATATCACAGTAGTCATATAGTCTGAGTGTGACATTTCTCTTCTAATCATTGTCAGCTTCAAGGGCAGAAATCATCTCTGGCTAATCTTTCCAAAAGCTCTCAATGTTCAGCATAAGACAAGTACTGTTATAGTTGAATTTAAAGAAATCTTTGAATGGAAACGTGGGCCTCTCAGTTTAAAGCTACATGTTAGCTCTTTCTGGGTTTTAGATAAGTAGGGTTGGAAGCAGTCACAGATAAATATCTAATACAGTAGCTTTTTTCAAGTTCTAAGGGTATGATCGCTGTGCTAGTAGGGCAGAAGTGGAAGCAGGTAGGAGTTAATTTCCCTTCACTTTTCATCTAAAATGCCTACATTTTCAACTTGTTTTTTGTTGTTGTTGCTGGACTTCCACACAAAATTTATTTTAGAGAATGTTTTCTGAATATTAAAAAAATATGAAATCTGATCTAATCTATTATAGAGATGGCAAACTATGGAATATCTACTTTCATTCCCATTGCATATAAGCTAGTATACCGGGGCCTTATATAATGACATCTTTTCCCACTAGTTTTAGACAAACACAGTCTGAAAGTTTGTCACAGCACTCCTGGAAAACAGCTATTAAGCAACCATACATGGTGCGATGGCAGCAATTTTTCCTTTCCATTTTTGTTTTTTTGGTCTTTAACCATATATGATCAGATGTTCCCATTTTTCAAATGAAAAGACAAGACCCAGAACAGTAATGACTACTGCCAAATGAAAAATGGCAAAACTGCTGTGTTACTTTTAAGGTTCCTTAATTCCCAAACCAATGCATCTTTTGATAATTGCCCTTATTATTTTTCCAAATATACTTATTTGACAAAAATGGATGAAAAATTAAATCAGAGGTGAAACTATCCACAGTATGTTCCTTGGGCTGGATTTTTCCAGAAGTAGACACTAAGAAGAGGATTTGAATGCAATTAATTTATTTTCAGAGGTGATCCCACGAAGCACAGGAAAGAAGTGGATGACAAGAAAATGAAGCCAGCACAGTGTAAGTTGATGAGCTCATTGTCACTGTGTTCAAATGAGGCTTAATACCACTTAGAACCTCTAGGAGACAGAACTGTCTCATGTGAGAGACAAGAAAGATAGGGTATTTACTATCACCTCTCACCTATTCCATGTCATGGAAAATTCCAAATGATGTTACCTCCAGAACATTTTCAGGTAGCCTCAAAGCAAATGGAAACCATGAGACAAAGAATCAAATTGTAGTATGAAGTTGGAGGCATATGTGGGAATGGTGGTTTCCGAGAATAGAGGGGAGGCATCAAGAGCCCCCGTTATAAGGGTCTAGTAATTGTGCATGCATTGTTAGAAGTATGTCACTTTAATTCCTTTCAAAAGAGCCTGGTGGTGGGTGTTCAGGAGGGCACATATTGCATGGAGCACTGGGTGTGGTACATAAACAGTGAATCCTGAAACACTGAAAAAATAAAATAAAATAAAAATAAGAAAACGAAACAAAAGAATGAAATAAACTTTGGTTGATATGACACTGTACTTGAAATCAAAATTTTAAGACATAATCATTATCAGAATGTTGGCTAATTTATTATTAATTACATTATATTTGTGGTAGAAGGAGCCTGAATATGTATAGATTTTCTTAACCTTCAGAGAAAGTCTCACTTTACATTTGAAATGTTTCTGGAACAAATGGGCTACTCCTTCAACCAATTAAAAATACCAGTAAACCCATCTGGTTGGAAAAGATTTCTACCCGGAGCCACTGCTGTTATGTCCCATATTGGCTGACACCAGCACACTGACTGACATAGTGATGGAGGTCATTGGTCTATACTATGGCCAATCCTCTCACATTCCCTATGTATCTTAGACCAGCTTCTATTCTCTAGCTCTGCTACATTAAAGATTGTGAAGATTATCCTTTGATTCATCTGGAAACAAATTATTATAAGATGCATTATTATTTCAAAATTGGAAAACAAGCAGTCATCTATAATGCATTCCTTTAATATGCAATCAGAAGTTTTGAATGCGTTCCTGCTAGAGATTATGGCTCCATATTCCCTTACTTTTCATCCAATCCACTGTTGTATCCAAGGTCAATGTTTATTCATAGACTATGCAACAAGTGCCATCACATTTACAATGTAGTCTCAATATTTGATTTTCCTGAGCAATACAATAACTTGTGTCATCTTCTTTGGTTACTCTAACTCTACAAATGATTATTTCATTTCCCAATAAATACTATAATGTGTATGAATGAAATCTCCCAATATATTTCTTAAACAGAGTGCACTAAATTCTATTGTATTTGTGGTAGAAGGAGCCCAAATATGTACACGTGAAAAGGACTATATATAAATATTCATAAAGAATGAATAGAAATTCTATGAAAAACATCAATATAAATAATTAAATATGCACAGTTCCTGATCTGTGGCTTCTTGTCACAGAGAACTATAAAGAATGGATAAACTTTGGAAGGGCTTTGCTACACATTCATGTATTTTTGAAACTTCTTCCCTCCATAGAGATAATTTAACAGATTATAAAAAACAAAATTTGTTCACTTCTTCATTAATTCCCTAATATCATAAATCCGTGTATTAGAGCAAGGGGTGTTGTGAACAGCCCATATCACTGGACACATCCATTGACTTCTTAGTCTCTTTTTAGCTGTCAGGAACTTGTGATGTGGCCAACGGTACAGATGTGGACCTGAGATTTTGGCTATAAACCAATCAGACATTAGTTCCACTGTTCTACTGCTCATTGTATAGCCACAACTTTCCAAACTCAAATCCTTTTGAATGTGGGGTTCTCATTTCCTAATGAAAATTCCGTGGGGAAATGAAATTGGAAATATACTTTTAACTGCAGGAATACTTTACAACAGCCATGATATATAGCATAGCTGGGGAACTGGCACAGTCCATCATTTCCTATGATTGACAGAAGAAGGAATCAACGGGCACCTGGGTGGCTCAGTTTGTTAAGGCTCTGTCTTCAGCTCACGTCGTGATCTTGGAGTCCCAGGATCAAGCCCCTGTCGGGTTCCCCACAGAGTCTGCTTCTCTCTCTCCCTCTACTAGGGAGATATGCTTCTGCGCTCACTCTCTCTCTCTCTCTTGCTCACTCTCTCTCTCAAATAAATAAATATTAAAATAAATAAAATCTTAAAAAGAAGAAGGAATCAAATGACCACATTTTCACTTTCCTGAACTTGTTTACCTCAAATGTAACTGTCCTTTTACTCTTCTGTGATCCTACTTGATCATTTCATTAAATCACTTTTATTGGTTTCTTAGTAGGTAATTTGAGTGACTTAAGAACTCAGGTGGTGTGCCTTTGTGGCTCAGTGGGTTAAAGCCTCTGCCTTCGGCTCAGGTCCATCTCAGGGTCCTGGGATCGAGGCCCGCATCAGGCTCTCTGCTCGGCGGGAAGCCTGCTGCCTCCTCTCTCTCTGCCTGCCTCCCTGACTACTTATGATCTCTCTGTGTCAAATAAATAAATAAAATATTTTTTTAAAAAAGAACTCAGGTGGAGGTAATGTGTTAATCACAAAGGAAATAAGCTTTAAAGTACTGTGCTCTAGGGGCACCTGGGTGGGTCAGTTGGTTAGGCGACTGCCTTCGGCTCAGGTCATGATCCCGGAGACCCGGGATCGAGCCCCACATCGGGCTCCCTGCTCCACAGGAAGCCTGCTTCTCCCTCTCTCACTCCCCCTGCTTGTGTTCCCTTTCCAGCTGTGTTTCTCTCTGTCAAATAAATAAAATCTTAAGAAAAAAAAATAAAGTACTGTGCTCTATAGGTTTCCAATATGTAGGATAACTGTTACACTATAAAAGCTAAATATGCCAAGTTCTACCAGCACAAAATACACCAAAACTGTAGCTTGGCTCGACTTATCTATTAAGGACACTGGAGTGCAGAAGGGTGAAATAAATATAATGTTGTTATAGGATTATAAGAAATCTTATTAACTCTGACTGTGTAATTCATACCAACTGTAAGTAAAATTTGAGTCACTCTTTCCCCAGGTGCTTTGCAAAGGGTAAAGCATGAAAGGAGAACTCATAGTCTTCAGGCACCAATAATCTATATAAATAAACAACCTGAAAAGTACAGCAGAGATAGCTAAGCATTGACACAGATATGAGAAGGATGCTACATGAGTACACACATGGGTACATGATTCATCTAAAGATGAAGAGGCACCAACGACACTATCCAGAAGAATTATAAGATGTGCAACAAGTGATATGTGAGAGTAAGAATCGTTTTAGAGTGTGAAGTGGGGCCAACATACCCAAAGGCATAAGGCAGGGAAGTGTGTTCCATTCAGACAACTTCTCATAAGACTAGCATAATTTAGGGCACCTGAGTGGCTCAAATGGTTAAGCTTCTGCCTTCGGCTCAGGTCATGATCTCCAGTTCCTGGGATGGAGCCTCATGTCGGGCTCCCAGCTCAGTGGGGAGTCTGCTTCTCCCTCCCCCTCTGCCTCTGTCTCTTGTGCTCTGTCTCTCTCTCTCAAATGAATAAATAAAATCTTAAAAAAAAAGACTGGGGTAAGGCATTCATATGGTGGCTGAAAAATTAGACCTGACATCAAGGTAGGAAAACTGTGGCAAGGGACCTTTTCTTTCATATAAGTTATTTGAATTAGATCCTAAAAGTAATGGGGAGCCACCTAAGGATTTAAGCAGGGGAGTCGCATGCTAAATTGGGCTTTTGAGAGATGTAAACCTAGCAGTGAAGAATAAATGGGAGAGACCCAAGATCCACAGGTATGCTAGGAAGCTGTCATGGTATTCAAAGTGAGCTACCCAGATCTGAACTAAGGCAGCGACTGCAGGTTGTCTGGGAAACAGAGGGCAAAGCTCACAGAAACCTAAAACACAGAGAGCTGGAGCTGAATTAAGAGAAAATAATACTTGTTACCAAAGTTACTGCATATGGTTGTTATGTGAATACAATAAATATCAAAGTGTTTTGTTAATTGTAAAGCTTTCTACACTTAAACAATTACTACTACCAAATGCCTATGAATTAGAGATCCTGGGTGTAAAGACATCCCTCTTTGCTCAGATTCAGTAAAATAATTGTAGAATTATTGTTTAAAAGTTCTTCTTACATTCAAGACAAAAAGAACATGCTAGGTAACTCACGTAGATTCAGATTTTTAGATGGATTCAGATTTTTAGTTTGTGTCCACTTTTTGTGAAACCAGGGAGATGTAGCAAGGGAACTGACACTGGCAAAGGATTAGAAGCACACTGATTCTCAGCCATCTGTAGAAAGGTTCTTCCGTGAACAGGAACAAGAAATATTTGGAAGTTAAATCTAGGTGAGAAATAATCACATCCTAGAATAAACTGCTCAAAAGAATTGAAATCGAAGACTCTTAAAATAGGTCTGGCCTCTTAGAAGAAAATGCAGCTAAAACATCTTCTATGGCTGTTCCATTATCAAGAATTCAGTTCAGTCAATGAAATTAATAAAGTCAACACCAAGAAAGTGACGGCACTGATTACCACTTTGAAAAAGAACACAAAAAAGAAATATTTTAATGAGATTGGAAGAGTGGGAACATCCATAAGACCTATTGCAGAAGCAGTAGAAGCAGGGATTGCTCCAAACCTCGATTGTCATGTTAGTGTCCTTCTAAGCATGTGGAGTGCAATCATGCACAGAGTGCGATGTTTGAAATTCAATAAATCTGGTTCAATTTCCAGCTTTCTCATGAGTAGTTTAAAGTCACTGAAGCTCACTTTCTAGATCAGTAATATGGCAATAACAAAACATATGTTGAAGCTGTTCAAAATAATATCTAAAATAATGCATGAAAAGTACCAAGTATTGCCTCAAGAATATACATTTTTCTTTTTTTTTAAAAAAAAGATTTTATTCATTTGACAGAGAGAAACTCAGCCAGAGAGGGAACACAAGCAGGGGGAGTGAGAGAGGAAGAAGCAGGCTTCCCGCTGAGCAGGGAGCCCAATGTGGGACCTGATCCTGGGTCTCCGGGATCATGACCTGAGCTTAAGGCAGTCGCTTAACCAAGTGAGCCACCAGGTTCCCCTAGAATATACATTTTTCAATGAAAATTAGGTATTATTGTATTAATAACCATGTTTTGCAACCTGAAGTTACTCTCATTTGAAAGAAAAATATTCCAAAAATAATGTTCTTATTAATCCAACATGGAAAACCGGACTTCCTTGAATTTGAACCAAATGTTGAATGAGAAAACAGAAGTTACAAGAATAAATATGAGGACAAGCTGAATGCAATAATAAAGATATGAAAGAAGACAAAATCTGATACCAAACAGAAATTAAAGTTTAAATTTTGCATGGCCATGCTATTCAATGGTTGGGTACTTGGGGATATTTCTGTTCAGAGATGAATCATGAGATGAATCATGCATCACTGTGCTTGCTATTACAATAACATGGATTACATGCTATTACAATATCATGGATTTCTTGGCCTTTCTAGAGAAACAAGGACTTTGAGTCACCATATTAGAAGGGACCTAAGACTCTGCATGGTTTAACAGAAAAACTCATACTTCAGTGTTGGAGACTTCTGTTCTATTTCTGGTCTTACTCTTAACTATATGAGGTTTTAAGCAAGTGACTTTATCTCCATAGGTCCCAGTTTCCTTGCCTGTCAAATTAAGACTGGAAAAAAAATTAAGAGACTAGACTAAGTATTCTTGAAGAACTTCTGGGCTTTAGGGGTGCCTGGGTGGCTCAGTGGGTAAGTGTCGGCCTTTGGCTCAGGTCATGATACCAGAGCCCCAGGATCAAGCCCACATCAGGCTCGCTGCTTGGTGGGAAGCCTGCTTCTCCCTCTGTCACTCCCCCTGCTTGTGTTCCCTCTCTAGCTGTGTTTCCTTCTTTCAAATAAATAAATGTAAATATTAAAAAAATAGAATCTCTGGGCTTTAAATTCTAGGTTTCTATAAAATGTATATATCAAGATGCATGCAATAAATATGATAAACACAATGTTCCCATTAAAAAAAATGAAGAACTCCACATCAATAAAAAAATACATGGCATCTCAACAGAAAATTAAGGATGAGACTACAGCAGTCTCTGTACTAAAGATAACACTCACATGATCAATAAACACTTCAAAGTGCTCTCCAACTCATTAGTCATTAGAAAAAAAGGAAATCAAGTGACAGTGAGATCGTACAGCACAACAACCAGGTAGCTAAAATTAGACAGTAGTAATACTAATTATTGGCAACAATATCCAAAACGTTCATAAAGTAATGGTTAATAAGTTGGTTTACGCACATTAAAAAACTACTTAGCATTATCAGCTGAAGGCAGGTACTTGGATATTCACTGACCCAGGAATTTCGTTTCTTGATAGTCACAGAAATGCATCTGTATGTGTGAAACATACAACAATGCTTTTAGCATCCCCAAGTGTAATCAACCCACATGTCCATCAGCAGTAAATGGAGCAAGCAAATTATGGTACATTCTTGAGATGACATACTATATAACCCTGAAAATGACTGAACCACAACTATAAGCAACATAATAGATAAATCTCATAAACATTATGATGAGAAACAGAAGCCAGACAAAACAGAGGACATACAACATATTCCCCAAAAAATAAATTCTAGAAATGGCCTATGAATGGTACATCAGAAGTTAGGATAACATTTTTCACTGGGCGAGTGCAGACTGAGAAACAGAGACTGAGGTTTGGGGATGCTGGTAATATTATTTTTTCACTTTGAGTAATCACCGGGATGTTCTCACTCTGTGAAAATTCATTACGTTGCACACTTACTGGTTGTGTGCTTTTATTTATTTATGTTATATTTCAATAAAAGAGTTTTAAAAACCAAGCCACACAGAATTATTTTCACCTACAAAGGAAAATTCGTCCAGTAAAGAATGTTGGGAGGAAATTTTCCTTGCCTTTACCCTATATATCTAAATTTATTAAGAAAGTCAGAAACAGAGAGAGATGCACATATATGCATGAATGCACTCACATGCACACACACACTTCTACTGTATGAAGAGGGAAGAGGTGTACCAGGAAAGGAAAGAGTAAGGAAGAGGGAAGATGGAGGAAAGACTTTGTAGACTGTTCTATTATTCAGGAAATATCCTTCTTATCTTTTACTCCAAATTCCAATGCAAACATGTCTTCTTAAGGTTCTAGGAGACAGTAGTGAAGGTGAAGACCAGTTAAATTGGATGCTGCCCAAGTTGGATGAGACCTTTGTGATTTAACCCTACCTCCTCATGTATAGGTCCATGTAGCGCTAGGCCTATCCTATATAAAATGACACCCTGTGTAAAAAGCCCTCCTGTATAAGCTCTGAGGTATAATTCTGTGATGAATGTAAATATAGGTGAAGTATTTTCAGGTAGCTTCTGATTAAAGATGCATATAAACTGAGATAAGACAATATCATTATTTCTCTAAAGACAGCAAATGGAAGAGCTCCCAAGGATAGATGTGCATAATCTACCAAGAGAAATAATTGTTGGCTTTCTTTTATAAACCTCCTGAGCGAAAGTTTGCATGGCCAGATTCATGTAGGTTGAAAAAGGGCAATATCATTGCCTTCCACTGACTTTTACAACAGTGTAAAGCTCTATCTTTTAAATCTGATTTCAGTGAAGATGGGTGATGGTTGGTAGGACTGTTCCTCCTTATTTCCAGTGAAACTTTATGTTACTTCACTCTTTACTTTGAATTACTAACCATTTTTCACTGAATTTGTGTTTTTTCTCTTCAGCTATCATTTTGGTCTTTGATGGAGTTGCCAGTTCTTCTCGATCACTCAAATAAGAAACCCTGGAAGCCTCTAGAGCTCATTCTCAAGCTGGCTTTTCTGTCTGGATTCACAGCTGCTGCTGTCCTCTGGTTAGCTGTCACTACAGATATTTTTCTGCCTTCATCCACATAAAGTACATTCATATCTAAATTCCTTAGGGACCATATCTTAGTCATCTTGCCCTAGCACAGAATCTGACAGGATTTATTAATACACATTTGTTGGATGAATGGGAAGGAGCAGAAATGTGTCACTCCAGTTGCTGACCTCTAATCATGTTCTGGATGACCTAACGGAGAAATGGGCTCTGCCTCTTACCACCATGGCCACCAGAGCCAGCCCGTAAATGGGTCGACAGGCAAAGGGAGATGAACCTGAGATTCCTACTCACTGCATTAACGTTTCTATCATGGGCAGCCTTTGACTCAATCTCTTCTTTACGTACTTGTCACAGAACATAAATTAAGCCCTACAACTTGGCTAGAACCCATCAAATTTCAGGTTAACATTAACATCATTTTCCATAATCCTACTTAATTAGTGCTGTAATGCATAATGCCAGCTATAATATGTAGGACAGAAGCATATGCTAGTAAAGTTAGAATAATCTGATGGTCCTTCAGATGGTAACTACACTACTTGTCAAGAGCATCTGGTAATGTACTGAATCGTTGAATCACTATGCTGAATGCCTGAAACTAATATATACCAACGACATTGCAATTTTTAAAAAGAGAATGTGATGGTCCTTATGTTTTATCCTGGGAGCATTAAAATCAAGTGTAATAATGCCATTAGCAGAGCAGATTGATGCTGCTGAGGGTTCGCCCCTCCCCTTCTTTTTCTTCTTTGGTATTTGTGTTTGTCTCCAGATTGCCAATGACAATATTATTTGGGAACTTTGGTATGCGCCATTTACTTTCTAGTGTATACGGATAGTCATTCATCTTTGTGCACTACTGTCTTGCAGTTCGGTCATCCCCCCCACTTCCTGTGTAAACATTTGTCCAGAAGTTTATCTTCTCTTCTTTACTTCCTGTAGTACTTTTGTCCAGACAATCTTTTTACCCATTTACATATTCCCTGCAGGGCACTTTGGACTCTATAAGCCCAACACCCAACAAAATCAGCTTTGTAGAGGCCAGTCATGCTAGACATACACTGGGAATGTCTTACCTTTCAAATTCAAGTCACATTTCCAAAAGGAGTGCATATGTATAATATCTCAAGTCACCTTGAGTATTGCAATTACTGTTTATGGTTCAAAATGTACAGAGTTATAAACAAGGTTTCCTTTCAAAAACTTTATTTTCCAAAATTATCAAAGAAGGTACTGCAACATTACAGCTAATTTATTTTTTTCATTTCATGTAAAAACAATGTGAACAAGTCCTAACAACATTTTTATTAATATCTACAGAGTGAATTAAACTTGTGATGTTATATCTTCACAGAGAATCTATATATTTCTTAAGGTTAAAAATATAAAAAGACTAATCTTTTAAAGCTTTTAAGCACTATTACCTGTGAATAATAAAAAATAAATGTGTTAATTTATAAAATGTCATTTGAAGTGTACTTATCTCCAACTCCCCCAAATTTAATATTTCTTTAAAAAAGTTTTCCTTCAAGTTGTGATTCTTTGCTTACTTGCTATTATTTTTTTTCCTTTGACCCTAACTTATAATATATGAAGATGTCAGGATAAATGAAACAGCAACACCTATGTTGATGTAGAAACTATGTATAAGAGCTCCACAACCAGAAAACCATCTCTGCCCTCTGGGGCTTATATTTTCCTGAAGGATATCTAAATTACACAAATATTTTAAATACTTTTGGCTGCTAGATAAGATGTTGAAATATACTTTAAGGGAAAAGAGAGTCCCATTTATCTCCTTTCTTATTATTTTTTTAAATTTATTTTTTTCCATATCCCAGCAACCCTATCCCTTCCTTGCTACCCCCCAGCAACCCTCAGTTTGTTTCCTGAGATTAAGTCTCTTATAGTTTATCTCCCTCCCTGGAGCCGTCTTGTTTCATTCTTTTCCCTCCCTATCCTCCATAACCCCCGGCCCTGCCTCTCAAATTCCTCATTTACCTCCTCTCTAAAACTAAATCACAGTGAGTTCTTATTTGCTAAACTTAAAGAGAAGGGGAAAAATGAAATAAATGGAAAACCAGTAACTTTTAAATCTCTGGGTTTTTTTTGCTTTTATTATTTTAACAAAAAACATGGAAAAACACAAAATCTTACCCAACAAACTCTACAAAATGCGTAATTTTCAAATAAGCAGTGTGCTTGTCTTATTTACTAGTGGTCTTTAGTAGAAACAGATCTAAAAAGAGTATCTTGGAAGAACTGTGTACTTTCCTAATTCCCTGAGAAGATCAGTGATTATGAGGAATGTCAGCCAGAGCTCAATATTCTTACCCATAGAATCAAGAAAAAGATCAAAATCTTTGATAGCCATAACCAGAACTAAACTTGCCAGGGGTAGAAGTCCTCCTCTTATCAATGTCAGGGAAGAAGCAATCTTTTCCTGCAAAGCGAAAAGCAAGCCAGCTAAGAAAAAGATTTGTATGCCTACAATTACACAAAATTGACTGGATGGTTGGAAACAATACTTTTTAAGGATCTTCTCTCTCTTTCTTTTTAAACTTTATTTACATGTTCATTTCTATTTCATTTTAAGATAAAGAGGAAATGAAATTGTTTTCACACATGAAACAGCTCCCTTGTGACAGTTTTTTCTCAATTGTCTCTTTTGCCTTCCCTTAGCTTTATCTTCTTCCTCGGTGAGTCGCCCTCATCGCTCCATATCCCTAAACCAATAGGAAGAATTTCCTTCAGACCCTTAAGCCTCGTATCTGTTACCATAGAGACAGGCATCACAAGATAGCTGCTCAGTAACATCCTCATGGAAATAAAATAAGAATCCTATGGGTTTTACAGGAATTTCCAGTGCTACCAGGGAGCAGAAATACTACCCTGCCCTGGAAAAAAAATATGCAGGGATTTTAGTTTCACAATCGTGGAATTGTGGAGACTGTCATTTCCAGTGATAAATCCAGAATCCCTTAATTTTATGCTTAGTACCTGATTATTATTTCTCACATGATTTGAAAAAAAAATCCCTTCCTTTATAGCCACATGTTCAGGGAAATATAAATATCTCACTGCTAAGTTTTAACTCTAGCGTTATCTTATCAATCACATTCTAACAGCCTCAACTGTTCTTTCATGTCATAACACACAGATTTTTTGCTATTCTCTGATCCCCTCTGGATCACATTTGCTCAAGAAAATCCTCATCTTTTCTAAAAGTTGACAAGCTGTCCACAATTTGGTAAGGCAAAAGCTACTTACAGAGTTTATAGACCTATGAAGAAGGGAAATGATAGCTATAAGAAGTGATTTCCACTCACTTTACTTTGTTTTCCATGGACTTCTGCATATTTAAGAAGTCTACTGAAATGCCATCCTATATGAAGAGGAATCATACAAATAACTGAATCTGAGCTAATAGATAAGCTCAGCAAAGTCCATGGGCCTAGGCAAAGCATATATAAGTCAGTGACTGCCGAGACCTCTAATTTTCTCCTCCTGACATTAAATAATAAACATTCCTCAGCAAGTCAAATCTCTCAATACAGTAACAGCCAAAATGGTCCCATCAGGAACTCCTCAGCTATATACCTGAACCATTTTCCAAATCTGCAATGCTTCAATACTATGGGCGTTCGTGATTCTGTTTGTGGTCCTTGAGTGATATTTAACTGTGACCTAGTTTATTTCTGACCCTTGACTTAATGAGCAAAAGTGAAAAAAGTGAAGTTCTCACACAGTTTAGAGAAGAGGCCAGCAAACTCTTGCTACCAAGGTCCAGACAGTGAATAGTTTTGGCTTTGTGGCCCCTATGGTCTCTGTCCTAACTACTTCATAGCTGTGTTGGCATGATAGCTGCCTTACACAAATTCTCAATAAATAGGTGTGGTTATCTCCCACTAAAACTATTAATAGACACTGAAATGGAAAGCTCATGTCATTTTCATATGTCACAAAATATTACCCATCTTCTAAAAAACTCATTCAGAAATGTAAAGCAATTCTCAGTGGCTGGTCGAACAGAAGGAGGTGTGGCACAGGGGCCCCAATTGGCTGACTCCTAGCCTGGAGGATTCCAGAGGAGTTACTACCACATGAAATGAAAAGACCTGAAAAGGGGAATACTTTTTTCATAAAATGGTTCAGATCACAGATTCTCAAAATTATAAATTATTTCAGACATCTCCTTCAGTTTCTCTTTAGTGCAGGAAATCAACTCCTGGCCCTGAACACTTTTCCAGCAAGGAGTACTGTACCTCACAAAGCAGTCATTTCTCTGCTTATACGATTAATTGGAAGATGATTTTTTGTTCTTTTAGAGAGATACAAATGAGTCTAATCCCTCTTTTACATTATAGCCCATTTAATATTAAGAAAAAGATCACCTTTTCCTTTTTCTTTTTTCTTCAAGCATTCTTCAACTTTTCCCTTTTCTGGTACCTTCGATGCCCCTCAAACATTGTAGTTCCTAGCACCTTTCACCATCCAGACATTTTTCACTGAATACTCTCCCAAATGTTAAAGTTCCTGAGACCACAATGTTCCTCTAAAAAAAGTTTCTTCTAAAAAGAGTTCTTTTTTGTTTCCTTTCTAAAAGGATACATGCTCAACAATATCTCTGTTTTACTTTGTTTCCATGCCACATGAGACTATGACTGATACTGAAGCTAAGGCCAACAAAATCATTAAGTCTTTTTCAATGACTTATTGCTTATCTTTAATTCTCTCCCATATTGTACCTTAGATTTTTGAACCTTAGGTAAGGAACAGGATCTTATTCCAATTAAGATTCACCTTTTTGGTCTCACTGCATTTTCCAGGTGGTAATAAGCCTTCAGTCCTCAAATAATTCAATATTTTTGTTCTCCTCTCTAGCTAAACTATTTGATCTTCCTTCATGTTTTGGGTATTAATATTTCATGAACCAAGCAGGGTCAATGTCAGAATTATAGGACACACTATGAGAAATTAAGTCCAAATCAGATAGAGCCAAATGAATAGAACTATATCATAGTCCCGTGAGAGGATGCTTCCTGGTTTACAATGATTCAATTAATGCACCAAAGGCAGAATAATTTAGTAACTTAATTAATCTTTTGGACATATCAAATGGAAAACATTTCTCCATCTTGACTAAATTATAAAAATCTTCAGCAAATCCTACAGTATAATCAAGATAACTGGCTAAATCACATACTGTTTCATGGAACCCTGGAGAACTGCCGTCTATGTTACCTTTCTCCTCATTCTAAACCAATCTTCCCTGGAATTTTTTGCTTATTCCCATTGAGGGGAAAACGTTGCTTATTTTTCTAAAAAAAATAGTCAATGTGAGGAGTTATTTAATATCCCCACGCTAATTTTGGACTTCCTTCTTGCTTGCTCATTTTGGTGTGTTAAATCCAGGACCAAGATGAAATACGGTTATATCATTCTCTTTTTAAACAGTTTTGATTCTTTCATCAGATGTATGTGTGTGTCTCTGGGTGTGTGTGCAAATGCCTATGTGGTTAGTTTTGATTTGCTTTTTCCTTCTTCAGATTTAGATGATATGAGAATTGGAGAATAACAAGAAGAAACAAGCTTCTCGGGAAAAAAGATTTTAAATAATTTTGTTCCACATGGTCATTTTTACTGATGCAGAAACAGCATTTCACTAATATTGAACACATTTTAATGATAAAATTCATTTGATAAACAAGGAATAAAAGGTGTATTGGATCCTGAGCTGTCGCCACAGAATGTCACAGACTGAATGGCTCAAAGAACAGAAATTTATATTCTCAGTTTAGGAATATTTCTTAACTGATAGAATTTCCCCTTGCTCATCTTTCTGGATGTAGGGATACATCTGAAGGTGGGCAACTCAATCACAAGTAGGCATTTTCACTGCACAGTATTCCCATTAAAGAAGAACTCAGGTACATTATCGAATTCAAAATAATGATGCTTAATTAGATTTTTACCTAAAAGAGACAAAATAAACGCCTTGGGAAAAACAATACAGGTTTGTAGAGAATCAGGTGAAACCCACAGAGATCTGCCCAAGTAACCAATTCCATATTTAAAAATATTTAAGTGATTTTAGTCCGTTTCACCTGCCCATCCCTTTTACACACACTTTCTATATTCATGCATTTCTTCCTCATTTTTTTCCCTCTAAACCCCCTCAGAAAACACAGAATTCAGCAACTGGGATTTCGAGACTTTATGGTCCCATCACTTCGCATGCTAATCATGTTTCCGAGCTAGAAAGACTGACCAGCATTTCCAACTCTTACAAAGGCATTTACCAAGAAGGTACGCCTGCTCTTCAGGTGTGTGGCCCAGAGCCTTTAAGATTTCATTAATAATCAACAGCTGGTGCCACCTAGTGTCTGTCGTCTCCATTCATCAGTGGAATCAAATACAGAGGACTTCCCAGTCACAAATGAAGCAGCCTGAACTACAAACAAAAAAACCAGTTTGGGGGAGTCCAGTGGCTGATTTCAATTACACTATCTTCATTGAAAGGAAAACCTTCTTTTTTTAAAGTAACTATGGTAACAGGAGTGTAAGGCTAACAGGAAGCTCAAATTTTTCTCACAGGAGACAATTCACAAAAGGAGAGTCTCACTAAATATGTAATGCAAAAGAGTTTTTCCGGACTTGAACTGTCACTGAAAATGGTTATAATGTTGGGAAATAAAACTAACAGAAAAGAACTGCATTTTAAACAAAAGTATAGACAGCTGATTTTTGTCAACCAACCAAGAAATAACCCTCTATCATCTGGATGCAAAATTTTCTGCCAGTCTTTGAGCTTCCCAAAGATTAAACAAGTACTGTGACAGACTGTGGAAAAGCACATACAGCACTCAGAAGTATGAACAGGAAATAATTAGGTTGTCCGAGTCACACTACTTAAAATATGTTTGCTGCTAAAACCATACATCCAGAAAACTATTTTCTTTCATGGTCTCCGGATGGATTATGGATTTTATATTCACCCACAGTCATATATGCTTCAAGGTTAAAAAGTACTCACCCAGATGTATGACTATCTTTCAAACATAACTTAGTAATTAATTTGGATGACTCCAAGTAGTATAATTAGCCCATCAGTTTCTAATTGATTCACCACTATTTAAATACATGTTGGTTTAAGTCATTCTTTCTAAGAGGAATACGTAATTGAAAAACATGGACCAACAGTCAGGGAAAAAAGTTACATAACAGCCAGTAGTGTTCTTTGACCAGACTGACTGGGATATTACAATTACTACAGAAAAGACACAGCACATATGAGCAATACCGTATACACTGAAAGGTCAGACTAGATGTTCATACATGAAAGTCTATTAACTTGGATGATTTAGCTACTCAGGTTACTGGAGAGACTGGGCAGAAAGCTGAAAGATGCTGTACCATATAGATAATTAATAACCATGCTTTTCACACTCTGGAAAATCTATGTCTATGTTATTCGACATGTGTTTTAAACAATCACTTGTTAAAAACAGCTTTGAATGTTTTATTTTCGTATTGCCCTAGTGGTGATAAAAATTATTTCAATATGTTCCGTCCGATATATACTCACTGACATATCCCCACGACAGTGTCTGAAGACAGAATATGGAAACGATGCATAGTTTACACAAAAAGCTTAAATTGTTCCCCTTTTCCCCAAAACTTTATTTTTGGAGCCAGATACATTCCAGGCTCATGCTTCATTTGTTTAAAAGTACTTATAAGTGTAATCCAGTGACTGTATTAGAAAGAAATATTGCAAGACAGCACAAGGGTGCTAAAAATTGTACGCAGGAAGAGGATGTAAGACAAAACTCATTAAGGTTTCAACATAATTAAACAAATAAACGCTCCAATTTTCACCAATTTATCATTTTCTGTCATTTTTCATTAACGGCTTTCAAAAAGCCCTATCTGAAACAAGCTGATACAGAGAAATTAAGAGCAGTAATCAAGCGAGAAATGATAGACCAGCTGGGTCGACATCAACTTGGCAAAACGTGAATACAGTTCAATAGCTGAAACAGATGCCTGAGTTGTTCAAAAACCCTGCAGGAGATATTGATGTATTTTCTTCATAGAATGCAGAATGACTGAATAAATGTCAAAAGCTAAAAATTGATGAGGAGAAACAACTGACAGCCAAACTCCTTATAAAACAGGAAAGAAGTGTAACAATTTTCAACCTATCCAAACATTCTATACATCCTCATTTCTCTCAATGTCTTAATATGCCAATAGACCAATCAGTCCTTGTAACTAAATAGCAGGTAACTGAGCTGGGGTAGATTTACCCATAGATCTCCCCCACCCCCCGGTCATCATCTACCTGGAGAAACCCAGACTCTTGAAAAACACTTTATCCTAAAATCTCCAAACAAGGATTTCTATCCCAGAAGTGTTTTCCTGAGGTTGGAGGCAAGCAACACACCTCCCCCCCCCCCAATCTAACGCAGCACAAGGAAATTTTAAAATCCCTTCTGTAAAAAGCAACACTGTTTGCAGAGTTTGAAGAGCTCGACAACAAACCCCAGCTACAAACAGCTGCTTGTTCAAACATATGCTTTGTCATGGTCAGCTTCTAATTGTATTCATAATGATGTAATAGCTTTAATAATCCTACCTTCCATGCCAGCTGTTTTTCCTGTCACTCCATCATGCCAATAAGTTGGCTGCTGTAACAAATCAAGATAGTGCAAAACAGCATCTTTCTCCTGATTCTGTCATCTTCCTGAAAGCATTCTATTACTGCCGACTGCTGGGAACCAGAAAGTCTATTTGAATTCCAACAGCTCCCCTTTCGCATGATTCAAGTTAGGTTAGGTGGGCATGCCTAACATGATTCTCTCAGTCATTTATTATGCAGCTGCTACAACGTCGGTGTGGTAACCACTCTGACTATCTGATACGTCAGTCGAAAAAAACCTACACCTCGGAGCAAACACATGAGCCAGAGCAGCGTTCTGCATTTAACGAGCATTCTTCCTGACTAAAAAACAGTGGATCTGCAAATCTCTTTCAGTATCTACTCGGTCCTCTGTACAGATGCAAAGCCTTTGGATTAACATCTTTTCCTAACTCTATACCAAGAGTCGAGTTCCTTTGCCACACATCCAATTATGCACAGCAGAACTCTGGCTGATTTTCACTTATCTTCACAGCCTTTTAAGGGTAAAAACTCTCTTTTCTGATTGTACTTTTTGAAATGAGGATGCTGCGTGTTCAGCTCCCCATCTCTGCTTTATTATAAAATATAATGTGCAGTTTCTCAAATGGAATTTGCCCCTGTGATTACAAGGGAAATTTTCTGATAAGAGGATCTTCTTCTAGAAAATATTTATTTTGCATATTGGAGACATTTAAATTGCTTCTGTTTGTTTCTCCCAGAAGTGGACTTTATGCTTGATATTCTGACTTATGGAAATTGCTTTCTTTAGAAAGTAAGAAATTAAATTAGCTGACTCTCTAACATAACTTGTTTACCAAGCAAATAAATCTCATTTCAGGAAAATGCATTTTACATTTTAAAGATACCCATGCAAGAAGTAGTATTTTTTATTTAAAATTAATACCACAGAGATGATGGCAATTGTGTCTAAAAGTTCTAAGTATGCCCTTCTTGGGGGATTAACATTCATAGTTTGAAATGACAAAACAGAAATATTTAAGTGTTCTTATGAGACAAATATTTCAAAGGAGGGAACTGATGAAATCTCCTTTCCTTTTTGCCATCTATCAGATAGCTATTCCGTTCTGTAGAAAAGCTACCGCCCAGCCCCACAAAAAAGTAAACATGCTGTCAGGACCTACATTAAGAAGGTATGAGCAACGATTTATTTAGCATATGTGAGATAAATGCAAATGTCACTCTTCTGCAATACTGCTTCCCTAAAGGGTGTAACTGTATGTGTATGTATGTATATATACATTTTCGCTATTTTAACTCCATTTTAATTTTTATTAACAAACACCTATCACCCCTACATATCAGGACATACATAATAATCAGTAACTTGTGGTTTATAAAGTTTAATTTATAAATGCCAGGAAAAAACAGAAAAACAAATTGAGCCCACTTGAAACCATCAAAGTCTCTCTAAAATAATATCACATGGCTCCATGTAACAATTGTGAAAATACTGGTTTACAATTAAAATTACTTTTTAAAAAGTCACTTCTGCGGTTAGCCTATCTATTTAGTGGTTGTGAACAGCATAAATAAACATTCTGTGGTTTTGTTTCTACCCTTAGCCTCTGCTTACCTCTGCAGCTTCACTTCTTGCCCTTACACTTTATTCCAGCCACAGTGAACCAAAACATTGCACTCCTACTGTCTCAGAGATACTGCATCTTTTTAAACAATATTTATTTATTTGTTTGTTTGTTTGTTTATTTATTTATTTATTTATTTATTTGAGAGAGTGTACACACATGCTGGAGGGGGTCAGGGGATAGGTGAGGAGCAGTGGGAGAGGGACAAGCAGACTCCATGCTGAGTGCAGAACCCCATAGGAGGGTCAACCCCACAATAGTGAGATCTGTGAGATCATGACCTGAACCAAAATCAAGAGTCCGAGGTTTAACCAACTGAGCCACCCAGGTGCACCTGAGAATTGCATGTTCTGCTTCATCTTTCCATAAGCTCCCCTCACTTTCGATTGCCTCCCTTCCATCTTATCAGCTTACAACATAATTTGCTATGTAAGGCACTTTTTACCCCACAGATAAAATTATGTTCTCCTGATATGCAGTTTCAGAGCACCTTGTACTTTGTCTTCATCACAATAATGGCAAACGCTTATACAACAGAAGGTAGTAGGCACTTTTCTCATATACACAACACAAGCACACATATGTATATATGTATTTAAACACGCACATATGTGTATGTATTTGTGTATCTATCACCACCATATTAATTCTTCCATTCAGTCCTCATATTGAACCCATGAAGATGATAATTTTATATACATTTTTGTGTGAAGCCTCTGAGGTTCCAAGAAGTTGAGTAACTTGGCAAGAGTTATATGACTTTATTTTTTTATTTCCTGGTATACCATAAAATTTATATTTCCTGGTATACTACTAGTTCTCGAGACTGGAGATCACATGTGTCCGATACAATGTTAAATTCTAATGTCTGGTGTGCTCTTTGGAAATTGTGCTCATCATTCAATCATTAGAACCTACTTTGTGCAACACACTGTAGTAAGCACTGGTCAGATGGTGAAGATCAAAATGGATATGGATCCTCTTTTTGTGGAGCTTACATACAAGGGCAAGACCTCTAAATTTAGCGCCTAGGAGTCTGTGGCTAGAATTCAGATATTAGCCTCTAAAACAAGTGTAGCATTATTTTCACTTAAGTATTTAGGTTATAAAGATAGTAGCATTAGCAATACCTGCAATTTTGGGGCTCTAGGAAAGTCACAGCTTTTCATATCATCTTACAGATGCTGTATATATTATACCATATTTTTTGTATTTGTCATCACTTCAAAATTATGGTTGTTTTTAAGTCTACCACTATATTGTGTTACTTAGTAAGTGAATAGGAAAGTATGTACACTATTATATAATTTTATATTTAGAAAACTGTTTCAATACAACTGGTTTATGTTATAATCTTCATTATTTTATTTTTTGTATTTAAATAGACTTGAGATAAGCTGTGCTACCTGTCAAAGGCCTTAAGGTATTAGGGCTCTAAGCTTTACCAGGTATCAAAGAGTGTCTATGCTACAACCTCAGGCCAAAGAGAGTGGAAGACCATAGCACACTAGTTAATATCACTGGCTCCCAAGTCTGACAACTTGGGTCCAAAAGCCAGATCCATGACTTAACACTCATGAATTATAGAGCAAGTTACTTATCCTCAAGATACTCTCCTGGAAAATTGGAGTAATTCATGCTCTTATGCATTCATGCTATGAGGATTAAATAAGATAATGATATAAAATAGTACAATGCCTAACACCTTTTGAAATTTTAATGGCTGTTAGATATATTAGTGAGAGGGACAGATATGAAATTACTACAACAAATAAAACCATAAAAGAGATGCAAAGGATTTATAAGGACTTTTCAAATAGGACCTGGAACTCTTACACATCACCAATGGCAATGTAAAATGATCAAAACCACTTTCAAAACCAGTTGGGCAGTTTCTTTAAAAGATAAGCATAGACACACTTTAAGAGTTATCCTTTCTATTCTGACAGAAACGAAAGCATATGTCCATTAAAAAGTTGTATACAGAGTTGGGAGGTCAAGATGGCGGAAGGCCAGGTGACCACATTTCGGGGAGCTCCCTGAAGAGAGCTGAATTCCAGCAAAAAATACACTACAAGACCACCGTGAACACCCATGAAATCAGCCTGAAATGTGATCTTTCCCACTTCTGGACCGCCACGAGAGACAAAGAACATCAGCAAAAAGGTAGAAACAAATAAGAGGGTCTGGAGGCTTGCCCCCAGAGACAGGGGAGTGGGGGAGGAAGCCCGCAGAGCTGAACCATTGAAAACAAATACCCCAAAACGAAAGTGCTCTGTGAGTGAGGAATAACAGCAGATTACGGCCTGAATCGGGGCTAGACAGAAACAGGAACACAGCGGAGCCCTGGGCAAGGCAAGGAGACTTTTTAAATTTTTTTTTTCTTTTCCCGCCGCCCGGGGCCCCCTCGCGCGCGCCGCGAAGCCCGGCGCCCCCCCCCCCCACAAGCAGGCCGGCCGCACTGCCCACCCGGCGTTGCCCCCGCGTGCGGGCCATCGCCGCCAGAGCCACCACAGCTGCCGCGAAAGCAGCGGGCGTGGATTCTATTTTTACACCGCTGCCTTTCTCTCCCGTTTGTCTCCACACCGTGGGCCGCGTGCAGACCCCCCCAGGGAAGGCGTTTTTACAGACTTACCTGGGACCAGAGAGGCCGCGCGTCCCAAGGCGCAAAGTCCCATGATTCAAAAGGAGTTGTTGAGCGAAACAACAAGCCTGGGCGGGGGCAGAAATCAATACAACCTCTGCACCAGCCCGGCTGTGACAGACTGCCAACCTGGAGGCTAGAAAGAGCCCCTTTCTCTGTAGAGGCTCTCTCTGGGAGGGAGGGCTGGGCGCAGACATCTTGCTCCGACAGACTGAAACTGAAAGGCATGCCCCGCCCCTAGAAAGCAAGCCAGAAGCTCAGGAGGACTACATTCAAACGCAAAACCCCAAATCTGGGTAAAGGCAATTTATTAAACTCCTGGCACTGACTACAAGTACCAAAATCCCTACAACTCAATGATACAGTTTTCCACCTCATTTACTTTTTTAAACTTTTTTCTATTTTTACTTTTAAAGCTTCCACTTTAAGCTTAAAAATACATTCTCACGGTTTTTCTTCTTCAATTTTTAGCCCCTTTCTTATCACAACGTGATACCCAATACAACACCCCATAACATTTTTTATTTTTTCATTTTTTTAAAATTTTTTATTTATTTTTTATTTTTTTCTCTTTTTTACCCTGAAATTTTTCAAGCACACCCCTGTATTTTCTGCTTTTGTTGTTGCCTCTTGTTTCCCTATTCGCTCCCGCCGTTTTTCCCTTTCTTCTCTCCCCTTTCCTTTATTCTCTCTTTTACGTGTACATGTAGATACAAGCTTCAATTCAATCCCACATCTCTATTCAATACTACCCCTATATACAATCAGTTCTAATCCCCCTAAATTTTTTGAAAGTGGGCTCCTCCAACAATAACAACAAGACAAACTCGGGAGCGTCTGAAACGCATTCCTTGCCCACAAGGAGTGTCTGCCCTCACCTTCCCACTCTAGCTTGTCAGTGTGTCTGTGTAATTGTCTTTGCTTTATATTATATAAATACTGGCCTTGGGGGTCATATAGGTTGGGCTTCGCTTTTTGATCGCTTCATTTACCCTTGATAACCCTTTTCTTTACCCTGTAACAGTTTTGTACCATATAAATCCTATCACCGGGCCCCGCTCTGGCAGGGGTGTCTTTTCTTGCTTCCTCTCTTCCGTTTTCTATTTTCCTTCTCCTCCCTTTTCGGTGGTGAACTCTGGTTGTTCCAAGACCTTCCAATGACCAATCCACCTAGATAGTGGCTGATATATCTACCATACACCCCTTTAACCACTCCTCGCCACAATGACCCGGAGAAAGAACACCCAACAGAAGAAGAACCCTGAGACTGCAACCTTGGCCACAGAATTACTGGAAATGAACATAAACAATATCACAGATATGGAATTCAGGGCAGCAATAGTCCAAGCAATAGTCAATTTAGAAAAGAACATTAGTCTCAAAGTGGAAGCCATAGTAACAGAAGTGAAAGCTGAGGTTAGAAAGGCTTTAGATGAGATGCAATCTAATTTAAATATGCAAACAGCCAGAGTAAGTGAAGCTGAAGATCGTATCAGTGATTTAGAAGACACATAGAATAAGAAGGAGGAGCAAGAGAAGTCTTGGGGCAAAAAACTAAAATTCCAAGAAAACAGAATAAGGGAAATGAATGATGCCATGAAACGCTCCAATATCAGAATTATTAGAATCCCTGAAGGAATTGAGAGAGAGAGAAGCCTAGAAAATATTGTTGAACAAATCATGGATGAAAATTTCCCAAATCTGAGGAATGAAACAAATGTTCATGTCCTAGAAGTAGAGAGGACACCCCCCAAGATCAATGAGGCCAGAAAAACTTCCAGGCACCTAATAGTAAAAATCTTGAATCATAAAACCAAAGACTATGTCTTAAGGGCATCTAGGGGAAAGCGATCCCTTACCTATAAAGGGAGGACCATCAGAATAACGTCAGACCTTTCCACAGAAACCTGGCAAGCCAGAAAGGGCTGGCAAGACATATTCAGGAAGTCACATGACAAAAATATGCAACCAAGGATAATGTATCCAGCAAGGTTGACTTTCAAAATGGAAGGAGAAATAAAGAGCTTCCAAGACCGCCAAGGTCTAAAAGATTATGCAACCACCAAGCCAGCACTACAAGAAATACTAAGAGGGGTTCTTTAGAGGAGAAATGAACCCAAGAGTGACACAAAACAGTAATATACAGAG
>PITA01005720.1:65269-107804 GCA_004023965.1 Spilogale gracilis | reverse complement strand
CAATAAATAAAGAAAGAAAATCTAAAAAAAAGAAAAGGAATACTACCAAAGGCACACAGTCCTTCAAAAAGTTCTACAAAACAGAATGAAATGTAAGAAATGAAAAAGATTAGGGGGCGCCTGGGTGGCTCAGTGGTTAAGCCTCTGCCTTCAGCTCAGGTCATGATCCTGGAGCCCTGGGATCAAGTCCCGCATCAGGTTGCCTTCTGGGCAGGAAGCCTGCTTCTCCCTCTCTCACTCTCTCTGCTTGTGTTCCCTGTCTGGCTGTGTTTCTCTCTGTCAAATAAATAAAATCTTAAAAAAAAAAAGAAAAGAAATAAAAAAGATCAGAAAAATGATGCTAGATAGGAAAGGAAAAGGAGATCCAAACAAGTATGATTTACATTCCTAAAAAATAAAAGAACAAGAAACAAATAGAAAGATGAAAAATACAATTTCTATACACATATAAACACACATATCAATATAAATAAATAATTGATGCTACAGATTAAAAGAAACTGTGTCCTAGAACAAACTGATAAAACATAATTTACTATGAAACATATCTTGGCACAATTGCTAAACCTCAAAAATAATTAAGGAATCCTCTGGAGAAATGTCACCTACTCAGACTTTCCAGTATCCAAAATTCAATGTCAATATAAGGTGAGCCATCATACAAAAATTCCTAAATACCATGATATATGATCATGAAAATTGTCATTCATATATTTAAAAAACAAAGTTGTTATTCATATATAGTTTTAAATATGCAAGAACTATGATAAAATATAAGGTGATCCTATTTCATAGTTTCCCAAAATCCACTGATGCCTATAGTTCAATATTGGTATTAAGAGTTCTCTTTTCATTTTTAAACATGTTCTGATTTAGACAATAGATTTTATAGTCATATTAATAATAAACCCTACTTGAGAGGAAAAAAAACACAAATAAAAACATTCAAAAATGGCAACACAGAATTTTCTTTCAGCTCTGCCACATAAGGAATTTGAAATCCTTACTTGAATCCTAAGAAAAAATCTGAACAAACTGAAAACCAGTGACTTTTCTTGGACTCATCTGAGAACTGTGCTTACAAAGAAAATTACCATCCTGGACTCTATACAGATGAGTGAATGCAATGAATCATAGCCAGCAGCTTATCTGGAAGCTGCTGGAGCCATAAACTGGTGGGCACACTGAACCGTAACTTCAGTGAACTGCAGCAGGCAGAGTGTGGCTTAACATAAGAGTAACAAACTCTGGGTGTGGGGGCTGCCATTTTAGTGGGCTTCCCATGTTTTTGTAGATTTTGTCTCCAAAAATGTTCACCAGGTTCTCAATGTGTAAAGTCAAGAAAAATCCTCCTGTTTTGGCAGGAGTGTGAGAAAAGTAATCTTTTTCAGAAATAATTGCAGTATGTTCTCTAAAATAAAGGCTTACCTAGGGGAAAAGACATTTGCAAAGCCTTACCCAAAATAGGGAAAGGAAATGATCCAACCCCATCTCTCTCTAGACTTCCTGTCTCCAATAAGGGAGGAATAAAAACTGAGAAACTTTTGTGGAGGTCACACAGTCCAGGGACAGAAAACCACTGAAAGATTGAAATTTAATCATGAGATTATAGATTTCTTCCACCTGTCACAACATCAGCAGGGCTCGAGAACATAATAATGGGTTACAGCTGAAAGAATTGGAAGGTACAGATTCCATTTAATAAGATTTTTAGGGAAACTCAAAAACAATAGGGGAGAAAAAAAATAAGGACACTAGCTAGAGAAAACTGACATATAAAGTTATAGTAAACATTAAACACTCCCCTTCTGAGTCAGATTAACACAAAACTTTATAGTAAAGACCTGTCACATTTCCTATTACTTGATATATCATGACCAGGTTTCAACAAAAAATTACAATGCATACAAAAAAAAGTCTGAAGAGACAAAGTAAGCATTAGAATGAGACACAGATATGGAATTTATCAGAGAATTTCATATAACCATTGCTAAATTTTTAAGGACTCTAAATGGTAAAAGTAAGCAACAAGCAAGGACATCTAGGTAATATAAACAGAGAGAGGGAAACTAATAAAAAAAGAAATGCTAACTCTAAAGCACTGTAAAAATGTTAAATCTAAAAAGACTATCAGAAATAAAGGGATTTAATGAGCACATCAGTAAACTGGACACAGCTGAGGGAAATGACCACTGAGCCTGAAGATGGGCCAATAGAAACTTCTGAAATTGAAATGCAAAGAGAAAAAATCATGTAAAAAAACCCCACACAAAATATCAAAGACCTGTGGTATTATTTCAAAAGGTATAACATGTGTAACTAGAATACTAGAATGAGAATAATAGAAAATGGAGTAGGAGAAATATTTAAAGTAATAATGGCTGAAATTTTTTTCAAAATTAATGATAGACACCAAAACACAAATCCACAAAGCTTAGACAATACTAAGCAAAATATGTATTAAAAATATATATACCTGGGTATATCATATTCACAGTGTAGAAATCCTAAGACAAGGAGGAACTATTCAAAGAAGCAAGAGAGAAAAACATAATCATTTTATATGGGGAGGAAAAATTTTAAGAATTACAGTGGATTTCTCATCAAAAATTATGAAAGCAAGAAAAGAATGAAACCAAACTAGAATATTGGAGATACACAAGGAAACATGTGGGAATAAACTACTATATTCAGACTGCTCAGCAAATTTCTTCTATTTTAGTAGTTCATATATTCTTAAAGCAAAACCACTTTTCTACTCCAAAAAAATATTTTCACACATATATGATCACTTTAAAAACTTTAAATGCTGATCAATCATCTAGATGTCATTCATTATTGAATCAGTAAGGTATCTAAATGCATTAAATCATTCATTCATTCATTCATTCATTTTATACCTTATGATAGAGGAATAAGAATTATAGCAAATTTTTCAATGAAATCAGATAGAGAAAGATTGACTGAATTGATTGGTTGATTGATTATAGGGAATCTACTCATATACAAACTGAGGCTGGAAAGTCCTAATTTTTCAGAGCAAATGTCCCAGTTTGAGTTCAAATTTTGGCAGACTGCTGTAGAGCCAGGAAATTCAAAGGCCATCAGGAAGAATTCTCCTTTATTGGGCGTAAGAGTCAGACTTTTGTTCTATTCAGGCCTTCAACTGATTAGATGAAGTTCACCCACATTATGGAGGGCAATCTGCTTTATTCAGCCTATAAATATAAATGTTAATCTTATCCAAAAACACCTTCACAGTAACACCTACAATAATGTATGACCAAATATCTCAAGATGGTTTATGTATGGATTTTATATTCATTTTATCTATATCAGAAGCCAATATGTGGCATGTATCACAAAAGGAAAGAAAAGAGCTTGACCTCTGCTAGAGAAATTTGATAGTCATCAGCAAGATTTAGAGTAATGAATAAAGAATATTGGCTTTTTAAAAATTTAGTCCTTCTGTTATCCTAGATATGTTTTATATTCTCCAAACTAATTATGACAATGATATTATGAAATAAAATATTTTGAAAATATGTCAAAAGAATCCATATACATTCTTATAGCCATACTTATTACAGGATACAGCAAAATAAAGAATCAAATAATAGATACCCAGGAAAATCCTATTCTTCATTTTTCATGCTATCACAAAATAACAAATGCTGGAATATGGGTAATCCTCTTCACCAAAATAGCATTCACTGAGTGCCACTGGATGTCATCCTGTTTAATCTTCACAGCAACTTTATGGGGGTAGTTATCCCTAGTTTTATTTTAGTGATAAGGGAACTCATCACTCATCAGAGTAGTAGTGTGCAATTGCCACCATCAGCAAGAGATAGAATCAGATTTGAATACAGGCATGATTGTCTCTGAAACCTCCTATTTTCAATTTACATTAATTCCTTCACTCATAAGTAGTGTTACATTACTTTAAAAAAAAAGGTTAATCATATTGGTTCATCTGACATTGGCATAAAATGATTTCTTTAAGATTTTGTTTATTTATTTGACACAGAGAGAGAGAGATCATAAGCAGGCAGAGAGAGAATGGAGGAAGCAGGCTCCCCGCTGAGCAGACAGCCCGATGCGGGCCTTGATCCCAGGACCCTGAGATCATGACCTGAGCCTAAGGCAGAGGCCTTAACCCATTGAGCCACCCAGGCACCCAGCATCAAATGATATTTTATAGAATATTAAAAATCTCATGACATCAGCATTTCCAAAGTTGAGCTTATAGGAAACACCTTAATAAATATAGCTAAATTTACATTGAAAACTCAGTTTTTAACAATTTCGACTAAATCTCCCATGTTTCTTAATACATATTGGATATCAAATATTAACAGATTTCCTTTTAGAGTTAATTTGGAAGGATAAAGTTTGCTCATTTTTATTTTTTTGAAGACTTTTTCATTTAACACCACTAGCAGGGGTTTACTGATAGAATGTATTTGATACCACTTTGGGAGGAAAATAAAATACTAAATGAGTCCTAGTTGAAAGTACTACACAATTGTGCTATCTACTACTATGTACTTTATCTCAGTGGAATTTGGCATTACGAACCACACTCTTCCAAGAGTCATCTCATGGCCATCCTTGCTAAGGATTAGCAATGAGAATCTAGTACCAGATGTCATTTAAGTATCCCTGTATATATAACTGTAGATGATGATCTCATTTTATGCACTATTCTAATATCTTTGTTTTCTTGTTGTTCAGCAGTGAAGCCTGTGGAGAACTGGAAAGAGTATTATTTCCTGTAGTTCACCATCTGTAGACCACGCTTTTTCTTTCTTTGCGATACAATTCAATGCCTATACTACCCAACTGCAGCCTAGCTCTACATCAAGTATTTTGTTTCATCTTTAATTTGTAATTTGTTCAGTGTAGAGGTGAAAATAAATTTACAAGATGTGCAGAAGGAAGAAAGTTAAAATAATATGAAATGATTACTAAAAACTTCAGTTACTGAAGTATAGTTATCATTAAGTTTTCTTTGTGGGTCAAAGTATCTAACAACAAAAGAAAGAACAATATACATGGTAGAAATTAACATGCTTATGTAGCAACATGTCAGTAATATTGTTTATTATTCCATATTCACATTGAGAGAATACAAGGGAGGGATTTAACATGAGCATAAATGGACTTAAAAAAAAAAATGAACATCAAACAGAAAGTGCCAAAGCAAGAGTTGCTTTTGTTGTCTAAAACTACCAGAGGACCTGAATTTCAGGCGCAGCAAGTCACATGGCTGCACATACCGTGCCCAAAATGACTTATGTCAAAAGCTGTTTATCAAATGTGGGAGCATGTGGCAAGCATTGGGAACCACTGTTGGCTTTGTGGTATGCCAACTAGTGCATTTACCTTATTACATTGATCTATATTACATAATTTTCAAAAAAACTCTCCCTGCTGCAAAGTCCTTGCCTGATTTTATAACAGTAAAGAAAAGCGTTTAAAAATCTTTGCCTATACAAAGAAATAGAGAACTTGACTGGATTTGATGAGTTATTTTTATAACACATGTACAACTTTCAGTGTTATCAATATCTGTACTATATGCTACTAGGCACATTTTATAATTTGCATGAGTCCATAGTGGCAATTAAGGAATCAGAGCAATATGATGCTATACTAATTTTAATACTGGTGACTTCTCACTTAAATTAGAGCAAGTAGTTGTAATAAAAATTCACAAATATTAAAACATACTGGAAACTTTCTTACTCGATGAATATGAACTTACACATTTTTTAATCCATTGAAATTTCCTTTGAATTAAGCAGTTCAGAATTTATTTAAAAACAACCACCACCTTAAATTGCTTAATTTAGCCTGCTAGGATTTCCCTACACAATTAGACTGCATGAAACATAAAATGTCCTCAATAAATAATTGGTGAATTAGTGATGAATGAATAAATGAATGAGTAAATAAATCTACAAACATAGAAGGAAAGGAAAAAGTTTTCAAACTTGCCTAATGTTAGGACTATGTAGGCAAGTTAAAAAAAAAAAAAAAACAGGGACGTTCTAAGATACTTGATCATGATTCATGTGGATATTTGGATGCCTACTAAAGTTTACATACATGCACAAACATCCATATAGTTTTTTGAGATTAGGAAACCATGATTCAACTGCATATATCCAAGAGCCAAACAAAGCTAATTTTCATCTTGGATTTCATCAGAAAATTTTATTTCCACTCAAAAATATTGTCTAAAAATGTCAGTATAGAACACCTCTCAAAGCTAAATATCAACTTTCATTCAAATAAATAAGTGTACAAAAAAGAAATATCCTTAGGATCTAAAATGGAAGAAAAGATGGTTGCCACAGTGGTATGATGAAGCTTAAGCTACAGATAAACCTGAGCATTTGTAGATCTTAGTTAGCAAGGATCATGCGCATTTAAAGATATTGAGGGAGAGGGAATGTATCCTTGAATCTCACTTGAAGTTGTATTAACTGTATAGTTAAGGGAAACCCCAAGCTAGGAAACAGACCTGACTTGACACTTATCCAAAGAACTTGATGGAATAAATAAACCCAGAAAGGTGCTCACTTTTTTTTTTTAAAGATTTTATTTATTGGGGCGCCTGGGTGGCTCAGTTGGTTAAGCAACTGCCTTCGGCTCAGGTCATGATCCTGGAGACCCGGGATCGAGTCCCACATCGGGCTCCCTGCTCGGCGGGAAGCCTGCTTCTCCCTCTCTCACTCCCCTTGCTTGTGTTCCCTCTCTAGCTGTGTTTCTCTCTGTCAAATAAATTAAAAATCTTAAAAAAAAAAAAAAAAAGATTTTATTTATTTATTTGACAGAAAGAAACATTGCTACAGAAGGTACAGAAGGAACACAAGCAGGGGGAGTGAGAAAGGGAGAAACAGGTTTCCCCACAGAGCAGGGAGACCAATGGGGAGCTTTGATCCTGGGAGTACAGAATCATGATTTGAGCCAAAGGCAGACGCTAAACAACTATTGATCCAGATATCTCAAAATAACTTTGGAAAGGGCTCTATTAATCGTAAGTTCATGATTCAAAGTTTAAAAATACACAGCAAAAGGTATAATTAGACAGCAAGAGAAACAAGCACGAGAATTAAATTTATCATTAGCTGTAGTTACATAGGACTCCTCAAGCACGGCACCTAAAATCACTATGTTTATAAAAGTCAAAAGAGGCTATTTAGGAATCATAGAATGAAATAAGAGAATTTGAAAGAGAACCAAAGAGACATTCTCTCTAAGTATAAACACTGAAATTAAGATCTCTATATCATAAAGCATAGATAAACAATTAGAAAACTGAAGATATATCTCAAGATATTACTCAAGATGCACAATCAGGGGCGCCTGGGTGGCTCAGTTGGTTGGGCGGCTGCCGTCAGCTCGGGTCATGATCCCAGAGACCCGGGATCGAGCCCCACATCAGGCTCCCTGTTTGTCGGAAAGCCTGCTTCTCCCTCTCTCACTCCCCTTGCTTGTGTTCCCTCTCTAGCTGTGATTCTCTCTGTCAAATAAATAAATAAAATCTTAAAAAAAAGATGCACAATCAAGAGATATTTTTCTATCTAGAGATAGAAAATATGCCAGAGAAATTAAGAAGAATGCAATTGTAATAAAAGGCTTAACGTCTATTTTATTCAAGTTTGAGAAGATCAGAGAAAATAAAGTAGATGGACTTTAAAAACTAGCTGAGAAATTTCTAGACTTGAGGAAATACCCAAGCCCTTAGATTCAGGAATCACAGCAAAATTCTAGAAAGAGTATATTAAAAATGAAGGGAAACCAAATATAGGCTTATTAATTGATGCCCAAACCCCCAAATATTGGTGGCTTTAACAAGCCCAGAATCTTCATTTACAAAGTTGTCTATCTTATTTGATATCCCCGAGGTGATGCCCTCATTCACATGATTGAATATGACTTAGTTGTCCAAATTCTAATTAGTTATGAAGAAGAAAAATATATATACCTTCCTTTAAATGGCATAAATCTGGAAGTCGTGTACAATGAGGTGTTTTTTTGCAACCCTTTAGCAATTCTTAGCCTACCTGACCACAGCCAGACCCAGGCAAAGGGAATTTGGACATAGTAGTCTTTCCCTCAATAGTCGAGTGCCTGGAGGGGGAATAAAAAAATCCATTACTCTAATATTATACTATCTGATATAGCAGCCACTATTCACATTTAACTAAGATTAAAAATTCAGTTCATCATTTCCACTTGCTACACTCCACATGTTTGGCAGCTACATGTGGTTAGTGTTGGAATGTACAAGCCAAGAATGTTTTCATAACTCAATGCACAGTGTCTCCTGCTGCTCGAGAGCTGGGCAGAACACAGACTGGAATTTTAGCATTCAGTGTCATCAGTTTCTCCTTTTGTTACACAAATATGTGTATTTACGTGAACCTCTTATTTCTATACTTGAAACACATCCTTACTTCAAGCGATCCTCAGTCCAGGGTTTTTGAGTTTGGCTGCCTCCAACAAGTAGCCGTGCCTACTAATTCTGGAGATCTCCATAAAAAAGATAATTGATGTATTTATGATTTCCCCCCTTCCTACACAGTGGTAGAGCAAGAATAGGAAAACTACATTAAAGGCACCCATTTAAGCAATGGAGAAAGGGAAGCACACAATAGTCATTGACACAAAATAATTATCAAATTCCCCTGAGCAGGTCTAGTTGAATAGTCAAACTGGATTCGGTTTTACTAAGCCCATTCAACAATCTTAGGCCTGCTTTCTGGGATAAATTATCTTGTCTGCTGTTGTCTTTAGATCCCTGAAAATGTCTTCCTAGGCCCACATCTGAAATGACCAAGGGAGAATATTTCTCCCAAGTATTCTGGTGATTTGTGAGTTACTTTAGGACTTGAACAGTCATAAGCTTTTGTGTTCCTTGAGGTCATCTGTAATAAAAATTTCTGTAGGAAGACACGATTCTTAATTCATTGCCACTGAGCTAATTCCCAGTTTTCCAGTCTACAATTCTTAATGGGAAAAATACTTGACAGAGAATTACATGGTTCTAAAGCTGAATCTCCTGCTAAGGCTGCCTCTTCAAAAATATTTGTTAAAATTGCTTCTGTTTGGGACACAGCAATAAGTGGATTTCCTAAAAACTCTCTATTCGCTTATATTGTAGGTCATAGGTACAGAGTAACAGGACTTTTTATTATCATTTAGCAATAGAAATATTAAAATATTTTTGTCTTGATCTAATCTTGCTAGCCAGGGTGTATTAAGGAAATGGAAGGAGTTAGGAAAACAAAGTTATTGGGAAATAAATGAAGTCTAGGATAATTTTTGTAACATGATGCATCAATGAGTTAAGTGTATTTACACACTTTGAGGAGACAAACTGCTTTGTCACCTTCTGGCACTTCTGTCAGATTTGATTAAACTGGTTCAAACAGCTTTAATATTCAGGTAAAGGGCATACTTACAGGTAGACTGATTTTATAACAGGAAGAAAGACTTCCACTATCTAGTCTATTAATCGTTCATTTGTTATGAAAAGTTTTAGCTGAATTTCTTAAATAAAATGACTGATAGCAACTTGTGAGTATAAAACAGTCTGGGTTCTAGTCCTGGCTTTACTGCTATCCAGCTGTGTCACTGCAAATCTTCTTATTTCTTAGCTGTAAGATAGCATGTGTGTTTTAGTTTTGCTATATGGCATCAAACTGACAATGTGGCATATAGGACATGCTTTCGGATAAGAAATCTCAAAGTAATATTGAATTTTCTTTCTTAAGAGAATGATTTCCTTTAAACCAGTGAGGGAAAAGCTTAGCTAAGTGTAGCCAGGTAAGAACAAAGAAACAGAAGTCTCAATAATGAGTGTAAATGATACTACACTGTCTAGTTTCGGTAGAGGCAAAGGTAACAGTCACAGCATTTCAGTATTCTACCCAGCAGTGTGGGTAGGGACTACTATGTTAAATAAAAACTAGGGATTTTTATGTTAAATATTCTGAAGGGTAATTAGCAGATGGCTTTACCTCAAATTCCTCTACATGCATATCCAAAGGGCATAAATAACAGGAATATAAAATGTTTCCTGTGCATTTCCAAAGTTTATGGAAAGCTATTTACAGATGGATATTTTTAAGGTACACAGAACTGTACACTTAAAAATGGTTAAAATGGTGAATTTTATGTTATGCACATTTATCACAATATTTTAAAAAAGAAAATTCTCCAGGTTTTAATTCTCAGAGGAAGTACTTGGAAAGTGAGTATGGAAGTAAACTTATTTTTTCAGTTCATATGTTAAGCTGGGTGCTTGCTCTTTGTGATCACAGTTGTTATTCAGAAGAACTCTTACAGATACCATTCATTTATAGATGAGAAACTCTGGTTCAGAAAGAGCATGCATATGGATGAGACACTGAGATTCAGAAAGAGCATCAAACCCATTCTACTGGCCTGCAAAGTCATGGTAAAATAATGTCTTTGAAGGCAGAAGCAAAAAGGACGATGGTAAGGAAAAGCTCATGGATTCCATGGACTATGGTAATGGTAGAACATCCCTACCACAATCCGACTATCCTAAGAACTTTACCATATTCCATTATTGAACAGTTTCCTAGGTAAACATTAAGGTAGCAACCAAACCTATATCCAATAGTCAATGTAAGTAAAAAAGGGAACCATAAATGAAAGAAAGAATGGCTATTATTTAAAGTTAATGATTATTGATTGATTGTGAGTAACAGCTTTATGCCATCTAAGAAAAATAAGACTTTCGTGTTGGATACGGCATTCTCTCCAAATGTGTTTTGAATGAATTTGTCTCAAGTTTTCTCTCAAGAAAAACTAACAGTAAAAAGGAGATTTGGGGGCACCTGGGTGGCTGAGTCATTAAGTGTCTGCCTTTGGCTCAGGTCATGATCTTTCAGTCCAGGGATCCAGCCCCGCTCAGTGGGAAGCCTACTTCTCCCTTTCTCACTCCCCCTGCTTGTGTTCCCTCTCTAACTGTGTTTCTCTCTGTCATATAAATAAAAATAAAACATATTTTTTAAGGAAAAGGAAATTTCAAAATGATAGATCATAAGAGAAGTAGCATTCATTCAAACAATCATAAAATCAAAATTCTGCCATTATGAAGTGTAAAGACTAAAGATAAAAAAATAGTTCCAAATATATACATATGAAAAGGTAACCTCAAAAATAGAATGTGGCTATATTTTTACTATTCTTTGCAATTGTTTCCTTTGTTCACCCTCTCTCAACTCCATAGCCAGCAGTACACAGGAAATATGACCTATCTGAGTCTTAATCTTAAAACCAAATTATCTAAAACTCCAAAAATAAATCAATAGCCAAATTCTGTCTATAGCACTTACAGCTTTTTATAGGAATAGTAAAAAACATTCCTCATCAGATTCAAAGAAAATACTTTTTAACACTCAGGTTTAGAAGGTGACTAAACATTTTAGGAACTTAAGTCTTAGATACAATATTTTTTTACCATCAGAAACCTCAGGACTAGCTACTTCCATTTTCCTAACATTAGTGTCGTCCAGGGAAGGAAGGAGAGGAAAGGGTTTGACTATAATTTCCTTTGAATTGCTATAGTATTTGCTAATAGAATCAAGAACTATGCAGATCACCTACTTCTAGGAATGACATCATGACCACCTTCTCAGGGAGATATTTTATTTTTTGAAATAATTTGAATCATCTTTCAAGAAGAATTTGTAAATCGATTACCAAGTAAATTAAGGTGTCCAATTGCTAAGCACCTAATGATTATATCTGTTGATACTACCTTGCAGGAGCTAGCCAACTTCAAATTACAGGAGCACTCCCCCACAAGAGATCACCATCCTCATTGGACACCAACTACAAAGCAAAGTTTCTCAAAGCCATCCTCAGCTTTGACAATTATCTAGAAGGACCCACAGAAAATCCGGAAAGCTGTTATATTCATGGTTATGGTTTATTACAGGTAATGGATACAGCATAAAATGAGACAAGAGAAGTGCATAGGATGGAGACTAGCGAAGAAGTAACAGGGAGCTTTCCCAGCCCTCTCCCTGTGGAGTCAGAACAGTTTTTATTCCTGGCCTCAGTATATGACAATACCTATGGAGTACTGCCAATTAAGGAAGTTCACTTAAGCCCTGGTATTCAGAGGTTTTATTGGTACACTGTCACATAAGTATGATTAACTGATTGCCCGTGTGGTTGACCTCTGTCTTTAGGGAACGGATACCACATGACTGAAAACCCCCATGCTAAATCACATCCTTTGTCTTTTGTTATGGCCAGGCTTAAATTACATTGTTACCTCCCAGAAGTGATTACCTCTATGCAAGGGGTAGTCTCTGAATCCAATAGATTATTTATTACACATGTATCATTATTAGTTTGCTAATGCTTCCATAACAAAACACCACAGACTGAATGGTGTAAAAAAAGAAACTTACTTTCCTAACAGTTCTAGAGGCCTGAAGTGCAATATCAGGGTGCTAGTAGGGTGATTTCCTCTAAGACCTTTCTTCCTGGCCTAGAGTTCACTACTCCCTTGCTGCCTCTTCCCATGGTGTTTACTCTGTGCATTCTCATCTCTGGTACCTTCATCTGGTTTCTTTCTTTCTTTCTTTCTTTCTTTCTTTCTTTCTTTCTTTCTTTCTTTCTTTCTTTCTTTCTTTCTTCCTTCCTTCCTTCCTTCCTTCCTTCCTTCCTTCCTTCCTTCCTTCCTTCCTTCCTTCCTTTCTTTCTTTCTTTCTTTCTTTCTTTCTTTCTTTCTTTCTTTCTTTCTTTCTTTCTTTCTTTCTTTCTTTCTTTATTATCTGACAGAGAGAAACACAGCCTGGGAGGGAACACAAGCAGGGGGAGTGAGAGGGAGAAGCAGGCCTCCCACCGAGTAGGGAGCCTGATGGGGGCCTCGATCACAGGTCTCCAGGATCATGACCTGAGCCAAAGGCAGTTGCTCAACCAACTGAGCCACCCAGGCACCCCCACTTATTTATTTTTTGAGAGAGAGAAAGCAAAACACACATAAGTGAGGAATGGAGGTATGGGAGAAGGGCTGAGGAAGAAGGAGAGAGGATATCTTTTTTTTTTTTTTTAAGATTTGTTTATTTGAGTAGTGAGTGTATAAGCAGGGAGAGGGAGAGAAGAAGCAGACTCAAGCTGAGCACAGAGCCGAGGCAGGGTGACACGGGGCCTACACTGGCCCCGTCCTGTGATCCTGAGATTAAGGCTGTGTGCCAAAACCAGGAGTCAGTCACCTAACCAACTGAACCGCCCAGGCACCCAGGGGAAAGATAGACTCTTAAGCAGGTTCTATGCTCAGTGCAAGCCCAGCGTGGGATTTCACATCATGACCCTGAGATTAGGACCTGAGCCAGAATCAAGAGTCAGTCGCTTAACCAACTGAGCCACCCAAGCACCCCCCATCTCCTCTTTTTGTAAGAACAACAGATTGGATCAGGCCCCTCCCCAGTGGTTTCACTTTAGCTTAATTACATCTTTAAAGTTCATATCTCCAAATACAGTCACATTCTGAGGTCCTGGGGGCTAAGGGATCGACACATGAATTCTGGAGATGCAATCAGTCCATCAGATCACCTAAACTCTAAGGCAAGGCCAATGGCTTTTAATTAGTCTCCTCCACATCCCATTAGGAATAAGCCATGTGTTAAATAATTAGGTCAGAAAATGAGTATTGATTTACTGATCAAAACCACTCTATTTTCCTAGAATGCATATTTCACTTAGGGGGTAACAAATGGTTTGCATGTTTACTTCAGCATCTTGGTTTCAGTGGTTTTTTTTTTTTTCCTGATTATAAAGACAAGTATATATTAAAACAACTTCTGGAAGAAAATAATAACCTTGAGCTAATGTTTTTTCTATTATTCATGAATTTAGCATGTAGGTACTTGACCTGGGGTGAAAGAACATTTTGTTTTGATAATAAGAGAAAATGTCAAAGTAAGACCTAACATACCATATATGCAGTAGTCCTTGCCTTATAGCTTGTTGTTTTCCCTCCTATCTGTTACCCACAGTCATCTGCAGTCAATAGTAGCCTAAAACTATGTCACAATATCCACACCATTCACCTCAGTTCATTTCATCATACAGGCATTTTATCATTGCACATCATCACAAGGGAGAGTATAATGTGTTTTGAGAGACCTATCACATTCACGTGACTCTTATTATAGTATATTTGTTATAACTGTTCTATTTATTAGTTATTATTGCTAAGCTCTCACTGTGCCTAATTTATAAACTAAACTTTATCATAGGTGTGTATTTATAGGGAAAAACACAGTGTATGTAAGTTTCAGTGGTTTCAGGCATCCACTGGTGGTCTTGGAATATAGCCCCTGCAGGTAAGGGGGGACAACTGTATTCAGTACATTGAAATGGAAAGTCTAGTATAACAGATACTTTAGGGGGTTAATTTTGTGAATCTGCAACTTTTGTGGTACTGTGAATACTCTTTGACATTAGAAAAACCCTCTTTGTACCTAATGCGCTTTATGGTCTCCAATACTCAATTTATAATTCAAGTAGCTTTCTAGGTGTGTTAAAGCATGATTTCAAGAATGTTTGCATAACACTTCTGAAAGACAGTATGGCATTGTGATCAGACCCCACTTAAAAAAAAACCCATAGACATTGCTTTTTAGTGTGGCTTTAGATTTGCAGAAAAGTAAGAGATATTATACAGAGTACCCATATGCCCTTATCCAGTGGCCCCTGTTGTTAACATCTTACATTACTATGGTACATGTTATAATTAATGAATGAATATTTATGTATTGTAATTAACTAAAGCCCATAATTTACTCAGATTTTTTAATGTTTTTGCATAAAGTTATTTTTTTTTTCTGTTCAGGATCCCATTCAGTATACAGTATTATGTAAATTTATTGTTTCCTTAGACTCCTCTTGACTGTTAGTATCTCAGATTTTCCTTGCTTTTGATGATGTTTACAATTTTGAGGAGTACTGGCCAGGTGTTTTTCAGGATGCCCCTCTACTGGAATTTGTCTGTTTTTCTCATGATAAGACTGGTTTTATGGATTTGGCAGAGGCCCATCAGAGAGGCAAAGAATCATTTTCATTACATCATTTCAAAGATACATATCAATATCACTTATGATTGTTGGTGTTGATTTTAGTCACCTGACTGAGGCAGAGTCTCTCAGGTTTTTCCGTTATAAAGTTACTCTGGGTTTTTCCTCTTTCTATACTGTAGTCTTTGGAAGGAAGTCATTGTCTGCAGGCTACAGTTAAGAAATGGAAAGTTATGCTCTCTCTGCTAGACAGAAGAGTATCTACATAAGTTATTTAAAATTCTTCTGTACAGAATATTTGTCTCTTCTCCCCTATTTATTAATTCAGTTATTTAATTGTATTAGTATGATCATGAATATTTAATCTGGGAGCCTATAAATACTCTTGTTGTTCATATTATTTTAGCTTTGGCACAGATCACTCCTTAGTTCAACTTTGATTCTCCTTTGAGTGACTATTTTTAAACAAATATGAAATGACACAATGAAGCCTTCTATATTAAATAACACTTCCCCCCAAAATACTAGAGATTGCCTTCAAAAAGCAATATAGATCTCCCTGTGTTTTTCCCTCACTCTGGCTGTGTGTTTCCTCCACTTCTTCCTGCTCTTTTATAGCCATTACTTACTTCTCCTATTGTCAAGTTCATGACCAAATAATAACCCGACATGAACAAATTTGCTTCAGTATAATGTAAAACTCTATCTCTTCCCCAGGTCTCAGCAGTCTCTCAAACTCGCCTGTAGCTCAGTTTAGTGGATTATTGCAGCATAACTAAATTTTATAGTTCAATGCCAAGGGCAAGCTGAAAAACACTAAAAAGAAAAGGTGTCTTCTATATGCTCTTCTCTAAGGACAAATAATCATGTCAACTTTCATTTAGCTTCGTACAATGATCTGAGTAGAACCTCCTACATCTCGCTGGAACTCATAATGTTTTGGCACAAGAATTCTATAACCTTGGGTCAGCTACAATGGTGTTAGCATGTGTTTAGTAAAGCTGGCAGATAGTCCAGAGGGGGAAAAGTATCAACACTCAATCTAATGTTGGCATCTCAGACTCATGTTTCCCTTGAGTTCTAAAAGTAAACATAGTTCCTAAAGACAAAGTATTTAAATAATATACATAGCTCTACATGGGAATTTGGAATGAACACACTGATATATTCTGCACTGTTGAAGAACTGAAAACATCATTATTCTAAGTATTAGGCAGTTCATATTACACATTGCTTAGCTTTTTAAAAACCAATAAGCAACCAATTTCTGATATGCTGATTGTTAAAATAAAATAAATGAAACTTAAAAGTGAGATTTTTTTCCTATATAAAATAGAAGAGATGAATCAGTGACTTCTCCATTTTGTGTTCTAGACAAGCGCCTTGATCTGAAAAAATCTTATTCTTTTCCTTAACTTCCCTAATATGTTTAGTAAGAGTTCAATGACATTTTCTTAATCAGTAGTACTTTATGCTAGCCAGCAACAGCAAGATTAATTGTAAAGAACTTTAACATATTTCTTTGGTTGAATGATAACATAAAATGCATTATTTTAGCAGGACTGAATACTTATTAATATTTACTTATTCATATATTTGAGTTTATATAACAAAATCCAATTGTATTCAATGTGTTTAACTCATACCTAGCATCTCTTATTCTGGGGTTTATCCAATTTCAGGCATTTCCACATTGACTCTAGCTTGGTGCTGATTAAAAACCAGTACTTCTATTTGACTTGCCCTGTAGTATTTTCATGTTCCAAGTCTTTGTCTTCCTCATTTACTGTCTGCACTGCAGAGGAATTTCTCTGTTATTTGTGTTTAATTGCTCTAAATTTCATTAGCACTCTCCCATAGTCTCTTAAAGTTATAAGAGTTCAGGCATATTTTAAAACTTTTAAACATGATCTAAAACAGTTTTTTAAATTGTGTGCTAAAAACACTTATAATTTTCACAACACCTATCATGATAACTATTAGTTCAGAAATGTAAGCAGGTCTTATACCCTGTCTTTACTAGTATACTTTCTGGGTCAGTATTTAAACATTCAAATGTGTTGCTTTTTTCCAGTTACTAGAATCTTTCAAGATTTCTGAAAGCATTCAAGTGATGACTATGCCTTCCTGAACTTTGAGGTATCACACTTACAAGTGATATAAGACCCAGAAATAATAAAAGGAATTTCCTGCCTTGTATTCCACTCACTGGTCCTTTCTGCAACTACATAGCAGCAAGTTCAAATCACTACTTTTAGAAAAGTTATGCAAGTAAAAATATAAACAGAATGAAAACATTTTTTTAAGCCATGTTAGTCAACAGCATTTCAAAATAGGTTTTGGAAGATACAACTGTTTTGAGAGTGAGAAAAAATTTAAAAAAAAACTTTTTGTGAAGGTGGTATTTTAATCTCAAAATTAGAGACCAAAAGGTCTCTGGTTCTTGCCTTTATCTATATAAATAATGAGTCTGAAAAAAATAGAAAAGCCAGACTAATCAAGGTCCTGCTTCTAGTGATTCAGGGAAGGCAAGAATAACAATTATGAAATATGCCCAGATGTGTCTCTATAATAAAGTCCTACTCTTACAAATGGGTGGAAAACTTTTCAATAACCTTATCCTACCAGCTGAGGGAAGAATATTCTTCCCACTCCAGCTCCCTCTAACCATCCAGCTCCCTCTAACCATCCTGTCTCTCAGAGACAACAGAGGTCAAGCCTTCAAAGAAATAGATTGGGAACACTGCAGCTAGGGAAGGTTGTAAGGGGCAGGTGATGGGGGAATACCTCTATCATTGAAGAAAATTTGTGAAAGTCACAAGCCCACAAACCAAAACACAAAAACACTGAAATTCAATTATAATGCTAGAGAATGTTCCCCTTCCCTCACACCCTATTAGCACATCAACATGATTCCAGTATAATAACAGTGAATTACAGCTGAAAGAACTTCAAGACACAAAGGTTTTTGAGGACAAACATTAAGGAAAGCCCAAAGTTAAGAGTGGGACAAAAATAATGTCTAGAGGAATTTGAAATCTTTGACACCTACAAATACAACAAACATTAAACAAAACCAAGCTCTAGCCATAGTAACATAAGCCTTCACACTAAATGCCCATTCACTTCAATCTCCAATGCATGTTTCACCTTCAATAAAAGATACAAGGCAGGGGTGCCTGGGTGGCTCAGTCGTTAAGTGTCTGCCTTTGGCTCGGGTCATGATCCCAGAGTTCTGGGATCAAGTTCCGCATAGGGCTCCCTGCCTGCTTCTCCCTCTGCCTGCTATTCCTTCTGCTTGTGCTCCCTCTCTGGCTGTGTCAAATAAACAAAATCTTTAAAGAAAAAAAAAGGATACAAGGCATACCAAAACATGCCAAAAATCTGAAGGAAAAGAGAAATCATATCATCAAACTCAGTATGACAAATATGTTAGATTAATCAGATAGGGAATTTAAAATAACTATGGTTGATATGTTAAAGGTTCTAAGAAAAGTAATACATAAGCCATTTCATCAGAGAAATGGAAAATATAAGAAACTAGATGAGAATGCTAGAAACCAAAAACAATAAAATAAAAATGATGACCTTCAATGGGTTTATTACTGAAGTCAACACAGCCACAGAAATAGTCCACAAACTTGAAGGACTGACCACAGAAATTATGGAAACCAAAAACACAAATATTCAAAAAAGAATCAGAAAAGAGCATCAAAAAAGTGAAGGACAGCTGTGATATACTCATAGGATTATTGTAGTACTCACAGGAAATACTCATAGTATTACATAAAAAAACTAGGTAATACTCATAATTTGAATCCCTGATGCTAGATAATGAGAGAATGAGACAGAATAAGTATTTTAAGAAGTAATAACTAATAATTTTCCAAAAGTAGTGGCAGATACTAAATTACAGTTGCAATATGTTCTAAAAATAAACAAGAAAAACTGCTAAAAATTAGAGGAAAAAATGAATGAAGGAAGGAAGGAAGGAAGGAAGGAAATAAAGAAATAAAGAAATAAGAAAGAAGGAAGGAAGGAAGGAAAGAAAGAAAGAAAGAAAGGAAGGAAGGAAGGAAGGAAGGAAGGAAGAAAGAAAGAAAGAAAGAAAGAAAGAAAGAAAGAGGAAGAAAAGAGATCTTGAAAGCATCCATGGGAGGTAAGATATAGAAAAACAAGGTAAGAATTACAATACAGTTCATACTATAATACATGAATTCAGAAGGCAGAAAGAGAGTAAGGGAGGGATGAAGGAGAGAAGGAGAGGGGGGAGAGAGGGAAGAAAAGAAAAAAGAAAAGGGAAAGAAAGGGAAGGGAAAAGGATTTCTATACCCAGCAGAATTATCTTTCAAACGTAAAGGAGATAATAAAGACTGTCTCAGACAAACAAAAACGGATATGATATACTGCCGACAGATCTACTTTAGAAGAAATGTTAAGAGAAGTGCTTCAGCTAAAAAGAATGTGACGTAGGTCAGAAACTCTCATCTAGAGAAAAGAGAACAATGGTAAATGGAATAAAGATAAAATATAATGCTTTTAATGTCATTCTAAATATAAAGAAATAATACAGTGAAGCAATAACAACAGCAATGTATTGGGCTTATAGCATGGATAAAAATGAAGTGTATGACAGCAATAGCACAAGGGCTGAGACAGATAAACAGGGAATATACTGATATAACATCCTTGTAATTCATGTGAAATTGTATACTATTATTTGAAAGGTGATCCAAGATTGCTAAAAATACATATTGTAAACCTTAGGAAATTTATTAAAAATGTTTTTGAAAGAAGTCAATAGAAGAGATGGAACTAAATCATAAAATATCCTCAATTAACCTAGAAAAAGCAGAAAGATAGGGGAAAATAGAGAAAAAATGCAATGAAACGAAAACTCCTCTGAGGATAATTGATTTTAATCCAACTATTTGAATTATCACTTTAAATGTGCATACCTAAGCATACTAAAATACTAAGAGACAGAAATTTTCAGATTTTATTTAAAAAGCAAAGCCTATACTGTCTACAAGAAACTCACTGTAAATATAAGACTTAAATATGTTAAAAATAAAAGGAAGGAGAAATAGATTTCACAAATATAGTTGACTGATTTGGACAAAAAGGTGAAGGAAATTCAATGGAGAAGGAATAGTACTTTCACTAAAATTTCTTAAACAATTGAACTTTCATAAGGGAAAAGTAAAATTTAAGACACAAATCACATCTCTTAAAAATTAACTGAATATGAACCAAAGACCTAAACATAAAATATAAAATTAAACATTTTAAAAAATGTTCTAAGAGAAAAATCTGTGAGACTTTGGATTTTATGATGAGTTTTTTAGATATAACACAAAATGAACAATCTATGAAAGAAAAAAATAATTGATAAACAGAATTCATCACAATTACAATATTTTGCTCAGAAAAATACTCTGTTGAGATAATGAAAAGACAAACCTCAGCCTGTAATTAAATATTTGTAAATTGCACATGTGATAGAAAAACATTAAAGGTCAACACCAAGAAAACTTCAGGAGTCATATCAGCAAGACAGACTTGGAGCTTCCAATGCTCACCACAGCACCAAAGAAATAAAAAATTAAATTAAAAAAATCAACCCTCAATGGAAATAACACTAAGAGAACTCTGAATTATAATAAAAAAAGTTGCAGCAAGTTGGCATAACACAAAAACAAGGATGGTTACAGAAAAACATTTTATGTGTGTCAACCTATCTCCCACTCTGTCACAGCTCAGTGTAGGCTGGCTCCAGGGAAACAGAAACATATACTTCACGAAGCTTGATCAGCTACGGTTGGTATAGGTAAAAACTATAGCTTTCTTCCTTGGCTAAGGATATGTGTCCTTTTCCCCCATGAGTGGAATTCATGGCCTAGAGGATCCCTCTTGGCCCTGGGGTCCATGTTGTAGGCTGCATGTGGGGCAGTGGTAGTGCTACTCTTCAGGGTGCAGGCACTAGTGGAATGGCTATGGAGCCAAGTGCTGGTCATATGCACCAGGAGGAGGGATGGGAGTACATCTGGATACTTTTCCATAGGGCTACAGTGACATGGACTAGAGAGACCACTCCCAGCTGAAGTAAATGTCAGCAAAGGACTGTATGTGTTTTTCATAGTGAAAGCTATGGGTGTCCACACTGGTAGCAGAGACTATTAGACTCCTCCTACTCTGTTTTCCTCAAGGGGAGGGGAGAGATCATGGCCTAGGGGAATTACTCTATGCACAATTGAGTCAAATCTTCCAAACATTCAAAGGAAAATTAATATCAAATTTTCTCAAACTATTCCCAAAAACCTAAGAGGCATGAGACCAGCATCATCCTAATACCAAACACCAGACAAGAACACCACAAGAAAAAACTATAGACCAATATTCTTAAAAAATGTAAATATAAAAATTCTCAATAAAATTCAACAGCACATTGAAAGTATAATACACCATGAAAGCAAGTAAGATTTATCCCTGTGATGCAAAAATGGTTAACATATGCAAATTAACAAGGCATTAACAATATAACAGAAAAACCACATGAGCATCTCAATAAGCAGAAGAGGCAAAACTGACAAAGTTCAATATCCACTCATGATTGAAATTCTTAAGTCTACAAAGACTACAAACTCTTCTATATCTATAAGGAAACTGACCTCAACACAATAAAGGCCATTTACAGCAAGGTAACAGCTAATGTAATTAGGAAAGACTGAAAGCTCTCTAAGATCTGTTATAAGGCAAAGATGCCCACTCTTGCCTCATCTTTTCAACAGAGTACTGAAAGACATAGAATAATTAGACTGGGGGGCGGGGGAGGGAGAAGCCTTCAAATCCAAAAAGGAGGAAGTAAAATTATCCCTATTAGCATATGAAATAGTCATATATGTATAAAATCCTTAAGTTTTCTTTAAAAAAATGTTAAAATAAATAAATTTAGTAAAGTTGAAGCATACAAAATCAACATCCAGAAATCTGTTGTGTTTTTAAGCACAGCTGATTATCTGAAAAGGAGATTTTAAAAATTTTCATCCACAATGGCAACAAAAAGAATAAAATCCTTATGAGTAAAGTTGACCAAACAGGTAAAAGACTTGTACATTGAAAATTTAAGAGTCAAAGATTAAAGATACAAATAATTGAGAAGATAGTCCATGTTCATGGATTGTATTAGCATATGTAAAGCCCATAATACTCAAAGTGACCTAAAGATGCAATGTAATCTTTTCAAATCTCAATTGCAATTTTTGCAGAAATATTTCTAAAAATCCTAAAATTCACATAAAGCCATAATAAACCCTAAATGTCAAAGACTTGCAGTAATATTTCTAAAAATCCTAAAATTCACACAAAGCAACAATAAATCCTAAATGTCAAAGAAATCTTGAGCAGAAACAAAACTAGAGGCACCACAGTTCCTGATTTCAAAATATGTTACAATGATCTACTAATCAAAGCAGTATGATGCTGCCATAAAAACACCAACATATATATATATATATATATATATATTATATTATATGTAATTATATATAATATAACAGTATACATTATATAAACACATATATCATAAACATAAAATCTATAATAATATACATAATCTGTAACAATATACACCAGTGAAACAGAATATAGAGCCTACAAATAAATCCACATATCTACAGCCAATTGATCTTCCACAACAATGACAAGAACAAATGATGGAGAATTGATAATTTCTTCAATAAATAATGTTAAAAACTGGATATCCACATGCAAAAAATATGTGGATATCATTATCTTACACTAACAAAATATTAACTCAAAATGCACTGAAGACAAATGAAGCCATGAGTCTAAAATTATATCTGAAACCATACATCTTTTAGAAGAAAACACAGGGGAAAATCTCTTTGACATTGATGTGGGCAATGATTTCTTTGAAATGACACCAAAAGTACAGGCTAAAGAAGCAAAAATAGACAAGTAGGATTACATCAAACTAAAATGCTTCCATACACAAAGGAAATAATCAATAGACTAAAAGCAACATACAGAATGGGAGAAAATATTGCACGCCAATTATCTGTATGAAGTTAATATAAAACATATATAAGGGGGCACCTGGGTGGCTCAGTCACCAAGCAGCTGCTTTCAGCTAAGGTCATGATCCTGGAGTCCCAGGATCAAGCCTGCATCCAGGTCTCTGCTTGGTGGGAAGCCCTCTCTCACTCCCCCTGCTTGTGTTCCCTCTCTAGCTGTGTTTCTCTCTATCAAACAAATAAAATCTTTAACAAAGATATATAAGAAATTCACACAACTCAATAGCAAATAATCTAAATAAAAAATCTAAAGAAATACTTCTTCGAAGAAAATTTACACATGACAACAGGTATATGAAAAGATAATATCACTAATCATCAGGAAGAGGCAAATAAAAACCACAGTGAATATTAGTTCACATCTCTTAGAATGACTATTACCAAAAAGACCAAAGATAACAAATGCTGGTGAAGATGTAGAGAAATTGGATCCTTATAAACCATCAGAGTCAATTTTAACTGGCACAGCCTTAGGGAAAATGGAGGTTTTCCCCCAAATTAAAAAGAGTACTACCATATTATCCATCACAGTTGTAGGTATGCATCTGAAGGAAACAAAATTAACATCTCAAACATATACCTTTACTCTCATGTTCATTTCAGGATTATGCACAATAGCCAAATGTGGGGAAAAAAACCTAATATTCATCATTGAATGAATGAATAAAGAAAATGTAAATATATCCACACATACATACCATAGATTATAACCTTAAAAAGAGGTAACTCCTGCCCTTTATGAAAATATACACGAACCTATACTAAGTAAAATAAGTCAGATGCAGAAAGACACATACTACATGATACCACTTAAATGAGGAATCTAAAATAGTCAAACTCGCAGAAGCAGAGAGTAGAATGGTAGTTTCTAGAGGTTGGGATGAGGTAGATGTGAGGAGTTATTTGTCAAAGGGTACAAAGTTTCAGTTATGCAAAATGAAAAAGTTCAGAAATCTCATGTAAAACAATGTGACAATAATTTAAATATTGTATTATTTTAGATTTGCTAAGAGGTTAAATCATAATTGTTCACAAGCCTCCTTCCCCCAAAAAAGAGAAAAAATGGTTACTGTGATGGGGAAGTAATGGATTTGTTAATTATCTCCATTGTGGTGTTTACTCCACAGTGTCTACATATTTCAAATCAAGTTGTATACAGTTGTATACCCTAAATATGTATATTTTTTAATTGTGAATTTAACTCAATAAAGCTGGGGGAAGAACTCCACTGATAAATAATGCTAATTTCATGTCAACATCATATACTTCCTGGTAAAATATATAACTTACATAATAATCTGGTATTTTTCTGAAAAAAGCACAGACTCCAGGTTATTTGTGACAATAACGTCAGACAAACTCAAACTGAAGGACATTCTTCAAAATATTATTTAAAATAGTCAATACTGTGACAAATAAGGAAAAACTGATACCATCACACACCAGAGGAGATTAAGTATGCATGCTAAAAAACTGTAACATGGCATCCTAGACTGGATCCTGGAATACATTTGTGAAATTTAAATTTTATACCACTGTTAATAGTATTTTACTAATGTTTTCTTAGTTTTGACAAATGTACCATCATTAAGTAAGGGAACTGAGTCAAGGGTACATTAAGACTCTTTGTACCATGTTGTTACTTTTGTGTAAAACTATATTGATTTCAAAATAAAAAGTTTAAAACTATATTGATTTCAAAATAAAAAGTTTGTTCAAAAAATGTAATTTGGGGGGGCATCTGGGTGACTTAGTCGGTTGAGCATCTGACTCTTGGTTTCAGCTCAGGTCATGATCTTGGGTCATGGATCTAGCCTGGCTTAGGGCTCTGTGCTCAGCAAGGCATCTGCTTCAGATTCTCTCCCTCTCCCTCTGGCCCTCTCCCCACTCACTTGAACTCTTTCTCCCTCCTTCTCTCTCTAATAAATAAATCTTAAAAAATATTATTTGGTTTAATTTCTTATAACTAAGAGCTAAGAAACACATACATGACTATAATAGGTTAAGTGTGAAATCAAATGATAATGAATTAAAAAAAAATACAAGAGCCATGAAGGTATTTGTAATGCTTATTAGGAAAGTGGGAAAAACTAATAAAAGGGAATGAGAAAGGACAGAAAGAAAATAAAAGTTCTAAAGACAGAAGTTTCTGACAAATCTGCATTAGAGAGTTCAGGAAGTAGAAAGAGCTTCTGTAAAGATGGTGGAGTAGGAGGATCTTGAACTCATGTCATCCCAGGGACACATCACAATAAAAGATACATCAGTGTAATCAACTCAGCAAACAACCTAAAGGCTAGCAGAACAGACTTTCCAGTTAACCAGATAGGAGGCCGTATAAAAAAGGATAGGAAGGGTGGTTGGAAATCCCTGGTGAGGCTAAATATAAATGAGAGTGACACCATAAGCATGAAGAAGTGAGATGATCAGACCCCAAGCCAGGTAATCCAGGCAAAGGGGATCTGCACTGGGAAGATGAGTCCCTATAACATCTGTCTTTGTAAAACAGTGGGGGTTAACTTCATGACTTTTTACATTCAACAGGGCTTAACTCTAGGTACCTTAAAAATCAGTAGACTTAGCTCAGGGACATCCAGAGAGCAATAGAAAACTGAATCTCCACTATTAAAGAACCAGCCAATCAATTAAGCTGGCCAAAATACAGCATAGAAGCAGCAGTTTGAAAAGAGCCTGAAAAGAGCCTGGAGGGTACTTCAAGATTTATTTACCAATCTCAGGATTTGCATTGGAAAAGCAGGAATCTTTAGAAGACTTCTCCAACAACAAAAGAACTGGTAGGTGCCATTTCTCTCCCCAACCTCCCCAACACCTACAGAGGAGGACACTTATGGGAACCATCTATCTTGCTCTCCCTCTCTCTTGCTAGCACTGTGTGTTGCACCCCCTCACTCTGAAGATCCATTCCATTAAGTCCAGCCCACTTCTCAGGCATCCTTCCAAAGTGGCTCCTGTCCAAACATACCCTGCAAACAGCCCTGGCATGGACCTGTGCCACTCCAAAGTGGCCCCTGCCCTGGGAAAGGGGAAGACAACTACACATACCAGTGTGCCCTTAATCCCAGCAGCCAAACTTTATAGGTAGCAGTGCAGAAAGAGTGCCCAACTCATCAGTGTAACTGAAACCACAACAGACAGCCTGGGGGCAGGCATCTAGTCGGACTGCTGGCCATGTCCACCAACAAAAGCCTCTCAAAGGTAAGGTGGAAAAGCACCCTGCATGACAGTGCAGCTACAGTCTGGCAGATGGGTGAGGGCAGACAGCTGGTCTGAGGACTGACACTGCCCAACTATAAGGCTGCAGCAGCCCCAGACTGCCCCCTTATTGAGCACCAGGAAAAATTATAGTAGATACAGGAAAAATGAAGATAAAGGACTCTAGGAATAAAATTAGAGAAAGCCATTAAAACCCAAGGAAAATGAACAAGAAAAAAAAAAGCAACAGAGAAGAACTACAAAAATGACCATAAAACAAGTCACAAAATGGCAATAAGTATATACCAATCAATAACTGAATATAAATGGACTATTCTAATTAAAAAGCTATAAGGTGACTAAATGAATAAGAAAAGAAGACCTATCTATATGCTGCCTACCAGAGACTCAATTCAGACCTAAAAACGCATACAGATTGAAAGTGAAGGGATAGAACATAAACCATACAAATGGAAGCAAAAGGAAAGCCACAGTAGCCATATTTATATCAGGCAAAATCAACTTTAAAACAAAGGTTATTAACAAGAAGCAAAGGAAAATACTACATAATGATAAAGGGAATAATCCAACAAGAGGATATAACATATCTAGACACCCAACTCAGGAGCACCTATATATATAAGGCAACTATTAACAGACAATGGAAAAAAATTGACAGTAATACAATAACAGCAGGGAACTTTAACAACCTACTTATATCAGTGAAGAGTTCATCCAGACAAAAAATCAGCAAGACAAACAAACAAAACAAAACAAAACAAAACAAAAAACAGTGGTTCTGAATGACATATTAGACCAAATAGACCTAATACATATATTCAGAACATTCCACCCAAAACCAGCCAAACACACATTATTTTCAAATGCACCAGGAACAATCTTCAGAATAGAGCACATGTTGGGTAATAAAATAAGTCTCAATACATTTAAAAAGATTTTCAAAAAAAAAAAAAAAGATTTTCAATCTTATCAATCAATCTTTCAATCATATCATGCACTTTCCAACAAACTGGTATGGAATTCAAAATCAATCACAAAAAAAATCAGAAATAACACAAACACATGGAAGCTATATAACATACTACTAAACTATGTATGAGTCAAACAATAAATCAAAGAGTAAATCAAAAAATACATGGAAACAAATGAAAATGAAAACACAATGGTTGAAAATCTTTGCAATGCAGCAAAGCTGTTCTAAGAAAATAGTTTATAACAACACAGACCTAACTCAAGAAACAAGAAAAATCTGAAGTAAACAAACACACCTAAAAGAGCTAAAAAAAAGAAAAGAAAAAAGCACAAAGCCAATAGAAGAAAGGAAATAGTAAAGATTGGAGCAGAAATAAATGAAATAGAGACCAAAAAAAGAACTGAACAATAAAACCAGGAGCTGGTTATTTGAAAAGATAAGTAAGATTGATTAACCTTCAGCTAGACTCATAAGGACAGAGTATACAAATAAATTAGAAATGGAGGAGAAATGACCAAAACACCCCACAAAAATTCCAATGGTTTATAAGAGAATACTATGAAAAGCTATATGCCAACATATTACATAGCCTAGAAGAGGGGAAGTGAGTGGAGGGGGGGAAGTAAAATAGAGAAAAGATATTAAGAGTACATTATCTTGATAAGCACTAAGTAATAAAAAAAAAAAAAAACTAGTTCAGAAAGTAGGTAAATAATAATAAAAATAAACCGTAAAGGAGTAAAGAGGTAAGAGGAAAGCAAAGAGAGGATGTATAATTAAAGAAAGAGAACATAGCTAGAATCAGACAAGTTCAGTAGTGTCAGCTACTAAAGAAATAGACATTTATGCTGAGTGAACAGCATAAGGCTTGGACATTGAATGGTCATTGATTATTTAGAGACTGGTCTCAATAAATTAGCAAGGAACAAAAGTGGAGGTTGTGAAGATAATACATGCTATTAAATTTCATGTCATTAATAGGATAAAAAATTACAAAATGAAAGCTAGAGTGGAGCACTGGGATTCTGAGTTTGAAAAACTAGATAAATTTCTATGTTCCACCAATTATGACCTCCTAGAATTGGGTTTAGTCACAGCCTATTTTCTAATCCAAATATCACAAATTAAATGCATATATGACATCTCTAATACCTCATAGAGATACTGTTTTTTCTTTTTTTTCTTTTTGTTACATGGAATTAGGTTCATCTATAAATAAAGATGATAGCTCACAGAACTGATGTGAAAAATGATGTACAGGGAAGCTTCGTAACTGAGGAGTGTTATGTTAACAAAGTTTATAACAGAAAAGAAAAAGATGCAACATAGTTTTAATGGTGAAAGGACTTTTTTCTTCTTCCTGAATGCAAAAAGAAAAAGCTAATTTAGTTAATAATGTGGTTTGTTCTTGTTTGTTAGTACTACAATCATTCACTTATTTACTGACTTTTTCAAATTGTCATGTATTCCTTCTTTCATGCTGTTACTGACATTTCTGTTCCATCATCTAAACAGTCAGCCAGTGACTTAGAGATTTCTTTCAGTGCTAAAATTTAGCATTCTCTACCTTCTCTAAGCACCCTTGGTTTTTAGTTTTTTATATGATTCTGGAGGTCTGATATGTTGATTTGGATAGTTTCTTGCCAGATTAACAGTGATTCAGTGGAGGATGGATCTTTGTAATTCCCTTCTCCACCACTGTCACAGGCATCATCTTACTAAGAGATAGTCAAGTCTCCCCTCAGGGGATTACTCTGAGTACCCCACTCTTTTGAAAAGTTCAGAGGACAATATATCAGATCAGTGTATTTTTTTTTTATGTTGTGGAAAATCTATTTTAATGCAACAAGATGGGATATAATTAACTCCCAAAACTGAAGATCTAAGAATCAACCATGGAGCTAGGATTATAATTACATTTAATTCGTGGAATGGTCAATTAATGAGCAAATACTGTGCTGCTGCTCACTAAGCAGCTAGGGAAATGCAGTAGTAAATGAACTGCACTAGACTATGTCAAAGATATCAAAATTTAATTAGTGTGATATTTATAACACAGTTTAACATTATTTCTAAGGCAACATTTAACAATTGAAACCAATGGTCTTGCTCTGTCTGCTAGGAGGCAGAAGGCATTGCAATGCATTTTATTGTGTTGGCCATCATGTTGTTTTTTTGTTAGTTGTTTTGCTTTTTGTTTGTTATTTAAGCATTTTTTCTTGAGATAGGTGCTCCCCCTGCCACTATTTTTACCAACATTCTTGATTATCTACATCCAACTCACATATTTATTGCCTTTTCTGGCCTTTGAAGGTGGCTCAGCTTGTGACCTTTCTTTCTACATTATATGCTATTTTGCACAACCAAGCAGTATAGTAACTTTCTCTCATTTTAGGAAATCAAACATTTTAAGCACTTTTAGGTAGAAATGTTTGACATTGATTTACTTCATATTCCCCCATTTTTGTTTTGCTGTATGAGCGTACCAAATTTCACTTTAGAAATTCCAGTCAGGCTTTTAGCTTTCTCTGAATTTGGGAAGAAACAGACAGAAATGCAATAGAAATTTGTTATTCTGGAATCTATGTGCATGGTCATTGTTAATGGCCTGAATAAAAATATTTATTCCGGATTTAAAAATATAGAGATTCTGAAGCAAGACCATAGATACACAATTATCAAAATATCTCTAGGCTAATTATCTACCTGCATTTATATCACAAATAAAAGCCAACCATGAAGTTTAGAAATCAATCAATCACTATTTATTGAGTTTTTCCTCTATGCTTTTTTCTACACATGCAACTTAAGCTGTAATTTTATCGACTGATGTGGGTCACTGCACAAGCAGTATGGTGGGGACACTATTTATAAGTCATAAAATCTGACTGGGATAATTAAATAAATAGTTGTGTTTATCTTGCAGTCCACATTAACAATTACATGGCTACATGGCTTCTATCTGAATTGTTTAAATGATTAAGGAAGAGATGGCTATTTTCTTAATAACCAAGATTGTTTAGAGTCTCCCCAAAGCTATCATTTCTGTGGTACACATTATACATAAATATAACTTTATAAGGATATTCTTAAATATTTCTACTTAAATCAATTTTATTTTAAAAAGCTCTTTTCTCCCTTATTTTAATTTTGGTTTTGTATGATATCTTATAATATAAACTAGGTAGAATACCATTAAGTTACTGAAAATAAATGTCAGAAGAATAGAGGATAACAGAAGACCTAAGAAATATTTTGGAAGGACAAAATAAAATGGTTCATCCATTTAATCTTTGATTAATGACACAAAAATGAAGACTGACAACTGGCTTTCCAAAGAGTCTAACAGAACTCTGAACTTCTACCAACCACAGCTTGACCTCAACCTCTTATCCTTTAGTTCATTAGATGGAATAGAGGAGAGATAATGAGAGACGAGAGAGTTCACAGAAGTCACTGCTGCTTTAACAGCATAAAACCAGTGTTCACAAAATCCTCTCTAGGAAACTTTCACCAGAGATCACACTTCAAATGTTTGATCATTTCTTTCTTCCTTTGTATAAAGTAAGTAAGGAAGAGAAAAAAAAAATCTTGAACAAAAGCATAACTGGATGTTCATACTGGTCTCTCAATCATTTCTACTTTTTGAGATAGCTGGAGATGTGAAAAATCGATGGATTAAGGATTGGCCTTCTTTTTCAAAAAAAGATTATAGAATAAATGTGTCTTCTTGGCACACATTTGGTATGATATCTATTTGTTTTCAGCCTAAATATTTAAAATATGAAATATGAAAATAAAAGAGGAAAAAGGAATACGTTAATATTCCAAATATATTTTTTAATTTGTTTTTTTTTTGGAATATTTATTTGCAAATAGACTTTGTTCCATTTCCAAAGTTTTACCATACAGAATGTTTGGAATATTTTAACAAAGATTTAGATTTTTGATTGATACCTATGGTGATCTATTGATAGGTATTATAGGTAATATTCCACATCAATGATAAAACTTTGTTTCAGCAATTCCTCTTTTAAGGACCAGAATACTTCTTTTAACAGGGGTCCCAACTGAAAATAAACTGATATTTAGAGTCTGATTATATCCAAAAAGTCATGTGCAGACAGCCACAGTGGGTTAGTAATGAAGGCACAGGCATAGGAATTTTCAGCGGGTTGAGAACACCTGTTAAAAGAACACTTGCGAAATTCCATAATGGAATAGAGATTAAGAAAAAAACACAAACAAAATAAACTAACAGGGAACAGTGATGGTTGCATGATGTTTTGCCCTCAATCTGACATCATGAAAAGAAAGTGCAACTTTTAATATTTCCCAAATTTTACAACACTTCCTACCATAAAAGTCCTTCACTGTTAATTGACTTTCTGCACCCACAGGAAGAGTGGTGAACTACCAACTGGGTTCATGTATCTCAGTAAAAACAGCAATGTAGGGCCTGGCAATCAGCATGGAGCAGTACAATAGAAGTATATAGGATCCTAGTTTTGGAGACTCAGAAATACTTTTAGGAACTCTGCAGGAGGCTAAAGTCTTACATAAGGAAGGAGTTCCAGGTCAGTGGAATTTGAGAATTAAAGTTAAATGATCTGCTTTCTAATCACACTGAAAGAAATGCTGAGAAAATGGGTTTCCTCCAGTAGCGTGGCCTTCTACCTACCATGAACAAGTTCTATCTGTGATGAACAAATCCATCTGAATTGGGTACCGAGTGGAAACTATCTGAAAGGATCCTCAGTCAGGCCTATGTCATTCTTCATGCAGCAAGCAAGGAAGAGTCTCCATACCATCTCAGTATTTATTTCTCCCTCATTATGCAATGCCTAGCATATTAATTGCTCCAATTTACCTGGGGAAATTATTTTTTCCTATATTTGGAAGAATTTATAGCAACATTATCAAAAAAGTATCTCATCTATTGAATCTTATCTGTGCAACAAAGCCCATTAACATTTCTTTTAATTGTGATAAAACATTTATGTAACTTAAAATTATTTTAAAATTGTCCAGTTATTCAATGTAATAATTTATACAGCTCAGCAGCAGTAAGTATATTCACATTATTGTGAAATGATTACCATCATTAGTCTCCAGAACTTTTTTATCTCCCCAAACTGAATTCTCATTAAACAGTAACTCCCCATCTACCTGTCTCTAACTCTTGCAATCTACTCTACATTTTTATAAATCTGAGTACTTTATGTACCTCATGTAAGTGAAATCATAATAGTAGCCATCCTTTTGTGGCTGGCTTTTTTCACTTTGCATATTGTCTTCACAGTTCATACATGTTGCAATATGTATCAGAATTTTTTCATTTTTAAGGCCAATTAATATTCCATTATATATGTACCACATTTTGTTTTTCCATTTATTCAACATCTAGCTTGTTTCTACTATATGACTACATGAATAATGCTATTAGCATTGATATACAAATACCTGTTGAAGTCTTTGCTCTCAATTCTTTTGTACATTTACCCAGAAGTACAATTGCTAAATTAAATGGTAATTCTAGGCTTACTTATTTGAGTAATCTCCAGCAACTTTTATCAGTGACTATACTATTTTACATTCCCATCAGCAATGCACAAGGGACACAATTTCTCTACAATTGTTATTTTTTATTTGTTTTTATAACAGCCAATCTAATAAGCATGGAATAGTATCTCATCATAGATTTTATTTGCATTTCCCTAATGATTAGTGGTGCTGAACATATACCTCCTGGTCAGTGTATTTTGGACACTCTTGACTCAACTTCAACATCTCTTTTTTTTTTTTTTTTAAGATTTTATTTGTTTGACAGAGAGAAACACAGCTATAAAGGGAACACAAGCAGGGGGAGTGAGAGAGGGAGAAGCAGGCTTTCCCCCCGAGCATGGCACCTGATGTGGGGCTCGATCCCGGGTCTCCAGGACCATGACCTGAGCCAAGGGCAGTTGCCCAACCTACTGAGCTACCCAGGTGCCACCTCAACTTTAATGTCTCTTATCAGTGGTTTGTAGTTCACAGTGTACTAGTCTTTTATATCCTTGGTTAAGTTTATTTGTAAGTATTTTATTCTCTTTCACTATTAAAAATGAGATGAAAACAATTCCATTCAGATAGTTTATTATCAGTGTACTGAAATGAAACTGTCTTAATTTTGTATCCTGAAACTTAACAGTTTTACTCCTAAGAGAAAACAAAGGGGAAATACTTATTGACATTTGTGTGGTCAATGTTTTCTTGAGCATGACACCAAAAACACAGGCAACAAAGCAAAAAAAGATAACTGAGACTACATCAGACTAAACACTCTCACAAACAAAAAAAGATCAACACAATAAAAAGTCAACCTATAGAATGGGAGAAAGTATTTGCAAGCCATGTATCTGAAAGAGTTATCCCAGAGTCCCTGGGTGGCTCTGTTGGTTAAGTGTCTGCCTTCAGCTTGGGTCATGATCCCACGGTCATGGAATTGAGCCTCATCCTCCTCTCTCTGCCCTTGCCCTTGCTTGTGTTCTTTCTGTCAAATAAGTAAGTAAAATCTTAAAAAAAATGAATTATCCTCAAATAAATAAGTAATACACACAACTTAATGGCAACAAAACAAAAAACCCAATTTAAAAAATAAGTGAAGGAATGAAATGGGTGAAGCTATTTGCAAATGACTTAGAAGATAAAGGGCTAGTATCCAAGACCTATAAAGAACTTATCAAACTCAACTCTCAAAAAAACAAAGAACCCAGTCAAGAAATGGGCAGAAGACATGAACAGACATTTCTCCAAAGAATACAGACAAATAACCAACAGACATAAAAAAAATGTCCCACATTGCTTGGCATAAGGGAAATACAAATCAAAACCACAATGAGATGCCACCTCACACCAGTCAGAATGGCTAAAATTAACAAGACAGGAATCAATAAATGTTGGCAAGGATGCAGAGAAAGGAGAGCCCTTTTACACTGTTGGTGGGAATGCAAACTGGTACAGACAATCTGGAAAACAGTATGGAGGTTCCTCAAGAAGTTAAAGATAGAGTTACCCTACAACCCAGAAATTATACTACCAGATATTTACCCCAATGATACAAGTGTAGTGATCCAAAGGAGCATTTGTACCCCAATGTTCATAGCAGCAATGTCCATAATAGCCAAACTCTGCAAAGAGCTGAGATGTCCATTGGCAGATGAATTGATAAAGATATGGTATGTACACACACACACACACACACACACACACACACACACACACGTATACATAATGGAATATTATTCAGTGATCAGAAAGGATGAATATTTACCATTTACACTGACACGGATGGAACTCCAGAGTATTATATTGAATGAAATAAGTCAATCAGAGAAAGGCAATAAGCATATGGCTTCATTCATATGTTGAATATAAGAAACAGTGCAGAGGATCATAGCAGAAGAGAGGGAAAAGTGAATGGGAAGTCATTAGAGAGGGAGAAAAACCCTGAGAGACTCTTAATCATAGGAAACAAACTGAGGGTTCCTGGAGGGGAGGTGGATGGGGAAAATGGGGTAATTAATTAGGTGATGAGCATTAAGGAGGATTCATGATGTGATGAGAACTGGGTGTTATATGAAACTGATAAATTATTGAATACTACATCTGAAACTAATGATGTAGTATATGTTGGCTAATTGAATTTAAATTAAAAAAATAGGGGCACCTGGGTGGCTCAGTCATTAAGTGTCTGCCTTCGGCTCAGATCATGATCCTGGAGTCCTGGGATCAATCCCCTCATTGGGCTCCCTGCTTGGCGGGTAGCCTGCTTCTCCTTCTCTCAATCCCCCTACTTGTGTCCCCTCTCTAGCTCTGTTTCTCTCTGTCAAATAAATAAAATCAGAAAGAAAGAAAAGAAAGAAAGAAAGAAAGAAAGAAAGAAAGAAAGAAAGAAAGAAAGAAAGAAAGAAAGAAAGAAAGAAAGAAAATATGTGAAGGAAATGAATAGACATTTCTCCTGGAAGGACAAGCAAAGGGCTAGAAGTTGCTCAATATTACTAATCATTTGGGAAATGCAAATCAAAACCATAATGAAATATCACCTCTCACCTAATATAATGGTTATCATCAATGAATAAATATATAGAATGTGTTAGCAAAGATTTGGAGAAAATGGGACTCTTGTAACACTGTTGGTGTTAATATAAATTGATGTAACCACTATGGAACACAGTATGGCATTTCCTCAAAAACTTAAAATGGAGCTGTTAATGATTATGCAATCCTATTTCTGTGGATCTATCCAAAATAACTGAAATCAGAATCTGGAAAAAATATTTGTATTTCCATGGTCACAGACCATTTCCATGGTCTACATTAGGTAGATTCACCCTGAGACAGATCACATGCAACGCTTGATTATTTCTAGACACATATTTTCTGCTAATCAAATTTCACTGTTTTGGGGTAAATATAGATATAAAAACATATATATATATGATATTTATCATTATATTTCAAGGAATATTATGTGCTGTTTGCAAATTTATAACTTAAACTATAGACACCAATTCTACTGCAAAGATGTAATATTTTGGTGGCGCCTGGGTGGCTCAGTTGGTTAAGCGACTGTCTTCGGCTCAGGTCATGATTCCGGAGACCTGGGATCAAGTCCCATGTCAGGCTCCCTGCTTGGCGGGAAGCCTGCTTCTCCCTCTCGCACTCCCCCTGCTTGTGTTCCCTCTCTGGCTGTGTTTCTCTCTGTCAAATAAATAAATAAAATCTTCAAAAAAAGATGTAATATTTTATCATGGTAGGATTTCCTGTCCCTGACAAATCCCCTTAATAAAGATTTTGTTTTTATAGTGTCCTTTCCCCAAAATAATACTATGCAAATAAAATTTGAATTTTTTAATATTTTAGTCAAAATTGTTAATAAACTATCTTGCTCTAATCAGCACAGATGTTCATTAGTCATGGTTTACTCAGAAGAGCTATGTATTTTGCCCTGATGCGTAAAAAGTTTACATTTTGAAAATTCAATTTTATAAAATAGGCCATATCTTTTCTCTTGACTATATAACAAGTCAACATATGGAAGCCTATGTTTATAATGGTACAGTTGTTTGTTGAGCAAAATCATAGACATTTAAATCAATTATACACAAAGGAGGGATGGAATAGTAATTAAGGCTAAAGAAATTATTTCCTACTCTTCAGAGAGAAATGTCATGTGAAAAGGCCGGTAAAACTGTGATAATTTTACTCTACCACTTGGAAATGCTATTTAACAACTTCTTGCTTCTTTTTAAAAAGAGCTTAAGAATTTTTTTTAATCAGAAATCAGTTAAGTGCTCTTCTCACTTTATGTTGAGTAGCTGCTTCAACTCTGGTGTTGTACACTCATGTCAGCAATAGTACTTAACAGCAAAACTTACTGAGCTAAGGAAAGGAGAAAAATAAGTGGTGACACATAACCATCACAGAATATCTGATTGTTCTTCAGAGAAACTGACTGTTCTCATTGAGGTCACATGTATATAAAGGAAGCATACAAACTTTAAGAAAACATGTGTCATGGAAAAATCAGCATGATTCATACACTAATATGAATCCTTTGTAGAACAGATTAGATGTTCAGTAATTAGTGGATGTGAATTATATATATATATATATATATATATATATATATATATATATATGCACACAAAGGTATTTCCTTCATCCTTGGACTTCCATTTCTAATCCAATTGAAGAAAACTGACTAGTTAGTCTCCTGAAATATTAAATGTATGGGATGATTCTTTTTAAAGTTTATAAATTATACTAGTATTTGCTATTTATATTTATCTGTAAATAAAATGTTAAATAAAATGTATTTATTTATATTTATTTACATACATTTATTAAGTACATCCAAATTCCTTCAGGAATTTGTTAGGAAAAGTAGTGGAAGTGATTTCAATATTAGGAAACATATTCTCTCTGCCTTCAAAGATTTAAATGACACATTAATAGAAGAAACAGAGAAACATATTTCAGGCCATGGAATTTACCTATTGCCAAAAAAGAAAATTTTCAACTTTCTTGAGTATTCTGGTCTAAGACCAAATTTATCTGGAGGTAGACATTTAATCTTAAGACAAATGTGTGAAATTGGGGTTTCCTCTGTCAATTAGAGGGTTACTATCCCCGCTTTTCTCAGTTACTCAGAAAGCTTATATTGTGCCAACCAGTAATCTTAGAGAAAGAAAAGTTGTCTGTCTAGTACTCTGAAGTCATCTAACATCATGTTCTGGCATGTATTACATTTCATCTGTTCTTTCAGTTGTCTTCAATGCTTCATGCTGTCAGCTTCTGAGGGATCTTGTTAAAATATACATTCAGGTTCAATAGACCTGGCCTGCAGCCTAAAATTCTACATTTTTAACAAGCTCCCAGAAGAAGCTGCTGCTCCTAGTTTTACTGGTCTGGGTGTAGATCATGCTGTAAGTACTTAGACTCTGAGGAATAATCCTTATACTGTAATGGTCCCCTGTCACTAGTTGATGATATCCTGTACTCCTCTCCTGACTACAAAACTGATTCAGATTTGGTTCCATATCCCAGAATGAAGGAAAAATAAAACTTGCTTCATGATTTGAAAAAAATGTTTTTCATATGCCTACACATGCTGAACAGCCATTTGTAATCTATTTTCTCATACCATCCTCAGTTTGTCTGATAGTTCAGTTTGTGCCTAAAGGATCCCAGAAAATATCCATTCAAAGGAAGTTTCATCTCCCTTCAAATAAATCATTAAGAAAGGTATATGGGCAAGATTGAGGGATTTTTTTTTTATCTCAGTAACTAGTTCCTAGTTACTACTGCCAGAATTATTCCCAACCAGGAAGTCCAATTTCTCCTTAGGTGAGTAGGTGAATTAGGGAAAAGAAACTGGATCTACAAGTAATTTTCCAATATATTGTTTGTGTTAGGATCTTAGTTTTGGAGTTTCAAAAACAAATAATCTTCTTTTGTTCTTTATCATCTCTTGTTTCTTTCATTTTCCCAGCCATAAATGGCACTTTTAGTTTAAAAAGGTAAGGGGGGCAAGTAAATAAAATTATAAAAACTTTAAAAAAAAGAAAACATATTTATTTATATTTAAAAAGATTTTATTTATTTATTTGACAGAGAGAGAGATCACAAAGAGGCAGAGAGGCAGGCAGAGAGATAAGAGGAAGCAGGCTCACTGCTGAGTAGAGGGCCTGATGTGGCCTTGATCCCAGGACCTTGAGACCCTGACCTGAGCAGAAGGCAGAGGCTTCAACCCACTGAGTCACCCAGGTGCCCAAGAAAACTTATTTATTAACTCATTACCCAGACAATAGCAGCAGCAACATTCAGACAACTCCTTCTCAATATTAGGTAATTTTTCAAATATATTTTAGTTCATGTCTGGATTTATGGGAATGAAATTCTTCAAAAGCCAGAAAGTACCAAGAAATTAACCAACAAAGATTTTCAACTGATATTATAGCTAGGAACCTAAAACCTGAGATTTGTGGGGCCACAGAATTCTAAGTATGTATACATAAAGGTTCTACTAAGTATATCCCTGTACCCAAATTTCTTGACTCAAGTTCATATTTGTTTGGGATGGGAATTAGAATGTAAATAATCTCTGGGAAAACACACTATTAAATGTTGAAGAATTTCCACAAAGTTCTCAAAGATTAAGATAACTGGGAGTCAAGATGGTGGGAGACCAGGTGACCACATTTCGGGGAGTTCCCTGAAGAGAGCTGAATTCCAGCAAAAAAAACCACTACAGGACCACTGTGAACACCCATGAAATCAGCCTGAAATGTGATATTTTGCACTTCTGGATCACCACAGGAGACAAGGACCATCGGCAAAAAGGTAGAAACAAGTAAGAGGGACGTGAGGCTTGCCCCCAGAGACAGGGCAGTGGGGGAGGAAGCCCGCAGAGCTGAACCATTGAAAGCAAATACCCCAAAATGAAAGTGCTCTGTGAGTGAGGAATAACAGCAGATTACGGTCTGAATCGGGGTGAGACAGAAACGGGAACACAGCAGAGCCCGCGGCAAGGCAAGACTTTTTTAATTTTTTTTTTCCGGGGCCGCCGCCGCCGCCACCGCCGCCGCCGCCGCCACCGCGGGGCGGGCGTGGATTGTATTTTTACACCGCTGCCTTTCTCTCCCCTTTCTCTCCACCCCGTGGGCCAGGCGTGGACCCCCAGGGAAGGCGATTTTACAGACTTGCATGGGACCGGAGAGGCCGCGGGTCCCGGGGCGCAGACAAGGTTGCACGATCCAAAAGGAGTTGTGACTTTGAGGTGCGGGAGTGAAGCGACAAGCCGGGGTGGGGGCAGAAGTCAATACAACATCTGCGCCAGCCAGGCTGTGACAGGCTGCCAACCGGAAGGCTGGAGAGAGCCCCTCTCTGTGTAGAGGCTCTCTGTGGGAGGGAGGTCGGCACAGACAACTTGCTCCGACCTGACTTCCTCAGCAGCTGAAAAAAGACGTAAAAAAACAATGCTCTGCTACCAGAGAATTGTAACCTGATAACCTGGTTACCATTGAGATCAGCCTCTAGCAAGGGGGCAGAGAGACGCAGCCCAGGTAGAAGGACAGAAACAGAGTGGCAGGCCACCGCCCCCAGAAAGCAAGCCAGAAGCTCAGGAGGACAACACTCACACTGCAAAACCCCAAATTGGGGGAAAGGCAATTTATTAAACTCCTGGTACTGACTACAAGTACCAAAAACCCTACAACTCATTGATACAGTTTTCCACCTTATTTACTTTTTTAAACTTTTTTTATTTTTACTTTTAAAGCTTCCACTTTAAGCTTAAAAATACATTCACATGGTTTTTCTTCTTTCAATTTTTAACCCCCTTCTTATCACAACGTGATACCCAATACAACACGCCATAACATTTTTTTTCTTTTTTACCCTGAAATTTTTTCAAACACTCCTGTATTTTCTGTTTTTGTTGTTGCCTCTTGTTTCCCTGTACACTTTCTCTTTTTTTCCCTTTCTTCTCTCCTCTTTCCTTTATTCTCTCTTTTACGTGTACATGTAGATATAAGCTTCAAATCAATCCCACATCCCTATTCAATACTACCCCTATATACAACCAGTTCTAATCTCCCTATAGCTTTTGAAAGTGGGCTCCTCCAGCAATAATAACAAGACAAACTTGGGAGCGTCTGAAACGCATTCCTTGCCCACAAGGAGTGTCTGCCCTCACCTTCCCATTATAGTTTGTCAGTGTGTTTGTGTAATTGTCTTTGCTTTTATATTATATAAATACTGATCTTGGGGTCAAAATGGTTGGGCTTTGCTTTTTGATCTCTTCATTTACCCTTGATAACCCCTTTCTTTAGCCTGTAACAGTTTTATACCATATAAATCCTACCACCAGGCCCCGCTCTGGCAGGGGTTTCTTTTCTTGCTTCCTCTCTTCCGTTTCCTTTTTTCTTTCTCCTCCCTTTTTGGTGGTGAACTCTGGTTGCTCCGAAACCTTCCAACGACCAATCCACCTAGATAGTGGCTGATATATTTAGCCATACACCCCCTCAACAACTCCTCGCCACAATGACTCGGAGAAGGAACACCCAACAGAGGAAGAACCCTGAGACTGCAACCTCGGTCACAGAATTACTGGAAATGAACATAAACAATATGACAGAAACAGAATTCAGGGCAGCAATAGTCCAAGCAATAGTCAATTTAGAAAAGAAAATTAGTCTCAAAGTGGAAGCCATAGTAACAGAAGTGAAAGCTGAGGTTAGAAAGGCTTTAGATGAGATGCAATCTAATTTAAATATACTAACAGCCAGAGTAAGTGAAGCTGAAGATCGTATCAGTGATTTAGAAGACAGATGGAATAAGAAGGAGGAGCAAGAGAAGTCTTGGAACAAACAGCTAAAATCCCAACAAAATAGAATAAGGGAAAGAATGATGCCATGAAACGCTCCAATGTCAGAATTGTTGGAATCCCTGAAGGATTTGAGAGAGAGAAGCCTAGAAGATATTGTACAACAAATCATGGATGAAAATTTCCCAAATCTGAGTAATGAAACAAATGTCCATGTCCTAGAAGTAGAGAGGACACCCCCCAAGATCAATGAGGCCAGAAAAACCTCCAGGCACATAATAGTAAAATTCTCAAATCATAAAACCAAAGAATATGTCTTAGGGGCAGCTAGGAGAAAGTGATCCCTTACCTATAGAGGGAGGACCATCAGAATGACATCAGACCTTTCCACAGAAACCTGGCAAGCCAGAAAGGGCTGGCAAGACATATTCAGGAAGTTACATGACAAAAATATGCAACCAAGGATAATGTATCCAGCAAGGTTGACTTTCAAAATGGAAAGAGAAATAAAGAGCTCCCAAGACCGCCAAGGTCTAAGAGATAATGCAACCACCAAACCAGCACTACAAGAAATACTAAGAGGGGTTCTATAGAGGAGAAATGAACCCAAGACTGACACAAAACAGAAATATACAGAGGTAAATTATAGAAACATGAACTCCATAGGCAACATGATGTACAAACATATCTATCAATAATCACCCTCAATGTGACCTGCCTAAATGCTCCAATAAAAAGACACAGGATTGCAGACTGGATAAAATGACAGGACCCATCTATATGCTGTTTACAAGAGACTCATCCAGATTGAAAGTGAGGGAATGGAAGACCATCTTTCATACCAATGGACCCCCCAAAAAAGCCAGGGTAGCGATTCTCATATCAGACAAATTGGATTATAGTCTAAAGACTGTAGTCAAAGACACAGAAGGACACTACATCATTCTTAAAGGGTCTATACATCAAGAAGATCTAACAATTGTAAATATTTATGCCCCTAACATGGGAGCAGCCAACTACATAAGCCAACTGTTAAACAAAATAAAGAATCACATTGATGCAAATACATTAATCGTAGGAGACCTTAACACACCACTCTCAGCAATGGACAGATCATCTAAACAGAAAATCAACAAAGAATCAAGAGCCTTGAATGACACATTGGACCAGCTGGATCTCATAGATATATTCAGAACATTTCACCCTAAAACAGCAGAATACTCATTCTTCTCGAGTGCACATGGAACTTTCTCCAGAATAGACCACATACTAGGTCACAAAT